>CM017196.1:2500-12500 GCA_004837865.1 Musa balbisiana | reverse complement strand
AACAATTGTAATTTAAAGGAGAAACCTAAATTATGTTTAGATGAGATCTCAGATGTAGATTCATCATAGTAAACCTAGAAAATAACATATATGGTAGGGGAAAGAAATATAATAGGAAAAATGGACAAAAAATAAATCCACTTGGTTTCAGACGTGGTACAACCCAAACGTCATCATTCCTTTTGGTTAGCACAACCAAAAAATTATTTGTGGGTGTACAGAAGATGAAACAATACGGAATTGTATCAAGAACTATGTCCAAACACAATTAGGAGAATATCTCGGGTTGCGAAGGAATCGCTCGTATAGGAATTAAAAAAAAGAAGGATTTGATTCCAGGTCATAATCTATATTGGATTTCAATTTATTAATAGATACAAAGAATTAGCAACACAAAAGGACCGATGATCACGAACCAATATCGACGTATCGGGAATTAGAACACAACAAATCCAAAGAAAAGCTCTTAAAGATCGGAAAAAAATCGAAAAAAAAAAAGATGGAAGGCATCCATCATTCTAGGGTTCAAATCAAGAACGAAGAAACGATTTAGAACCGTGGTAAAGGGGCAAGGATGAAACCTTTGTCGAATAAAATCCACACGGGAAACAAACGCTTGATCGAATTCAAGACAGGCGAACAGATCAGTACCTGATTCAGAATAACGTCTCAATGAGCGTTTATCATCCTTTGACCTACTGTGGTGATGATCCTTATGCCTTTTCTTTTCTTTCTTATCTTGCTTCTTCTTTTTCTCATCTTCTACCTGTACAATTGAAAAGATTAGTGATTCAATTGCAGATGTGGTATGCTTATAATTCGAACAACAATTCTTCGTTTGTATTCTTAAGCCACATAATCATTTAAGAGACACAGGAAAGAAAAAATAATTTTTAATAGCAAGCAATTTTATAAAATATTGATTCTCTGACTTGGGGGGTTCGGTTTGCTGACAGCCTGATACGGAAACAAGAACAGTTATTCATGAAAAAAGTTAATCTATCAAATAATGGCATGGAACTAAAAGGATGAAAGGGTTTTTGGCCACAACTTGCCATCATTTGAGCAAACTGTGGTGATTTTGGCAAACGCATTAGCACAAAACCAAGCACAGGAAGGTGTAATTTAATAATTTTGAGATCTGATAATTGTAACTATGCAGATTATTTAGAGAAGAAACATGTTATGGACATTCTAGCATCCATAAAAGGAAAACAGACAAAACCGCTTACAGATTTCTTAATCATTGCCATCTTTATGGGATTATTCTTTATTCGAGCAAGTGCTTCCTGCTCACGCTGACGGATAAGGAGCAAAGGGTCAGAGTGAAGTTTCCTCCAAGTATCATTTGCCGACTGAGGCTTATCCTCAAATAGAGCTCCAGGAACAGCAACCTGACATACATTAGAACTTATCACATGTTATATTACATCGTAGAACAATGAGGAAGGTGCATAATGAAAACCAAAAAGTATTGGTAAAAAGATGTAACGACAGTACAACATACGAGCAGTTAAATTGAGAAACAAGATGACAACATTAAACATTAATATACCAACATATAAGACGGCTAGTTTTAAGAAATGCATAAAGCACATTCCAACTTTTCATGATTAGCCTCTCAAAGTGATAATCGGTGTGAGCCGAAATACATAACTGATTCTAATTATGTCCAGGTTGCATCAAGAAGTGTTAGGCTTAAATTTTCTGAATTTGCTGTATTTTCTAAATACAATATGGGTTAAATTTGAGTCATAGGTTTTTTCTATTTCTAAGTGTTCACGATGTTATTTATTAGAATACAAGGAAATGATTTTTTTATCAGATTTGTATAAATTTTAGTTAGATCAGGATACTGATGTTTCCTACGTAAAATATTAAGGGATTGTAATAACAATACAAGAACCAAGTTACATAATGGCACAACAGAGAATCAATTAGAATTTATATGATAGAATATTAACATTATATGACTAGGAAAAAGGAGGAAGAGAAAATGTAGCAAAATTAAATGATTGTTACTTTTATTTTCTTTCTTTTGCATATAAGTATTTTTGTTAGCATAACATAATAATGGAAGTCTAATAACAGTAGTCAATACAGTATGGATTATGATCTTCTTCTTTATGAAATTGGAGTTTCTCCATGGCATACGGCCATTATTTGAGTTTCCTTGAGACCATATGGCCTGTTCAAAGTTCAAACCATTGGTATGCTAGCATGCTGACATGTTCAAAGTTCAAACCATTGGTATGCTAGCATGCTGACATGTTCAAAGTTCAAACCATTGGTATGCTAGCATGCTGACATGTTCAAAGTTCAAACCATTGGTATGCTAGCATGCTGACATGTTCAAAGTTCAAACCATTGGTATGCTAGCATGCTGACATGTTCAAAGTTCAAACCATTGGTATGCTAGCATGCTGACATGTTCAAAGTTCAAACCATTGGTATGCTAGCATGCTGACATGTTCAAAGTTCAAACCATTGGTATGCTAGCATGCTGACATGTTCAAAGTTCAAACCATTGGTATGCTAGCATGCTGACATGTTCAAAGTTCAAACCATTGGTATGCTAGCATGCTGACATGTTCAAAGTTCAAACCATTGGTATGCTAGCATGCTGACATGTTCAAAGTTCAAACCATTGGTATGCTAGCATGCTGACATGTTCAAAGTTCAAACCATTGCAAACCATTGGTATGCTAGCATGCTGACATGTTCAAACCAATGGTATACTAGCACAAAGGCATATACACAAATATAGTTTGGGAAATTTTGAGACTGCACCAGCCATCATAGCCATTGCACCATATTACATGCAGCAGCATGTCAATGCTAGAGCTGGATGATGAAGGTACATGCCACGTCAAGTAAAAGCATGAACAAAATTGGGAGGAACAAATCATCATAAAAGAAAACAGTTCTTCCAGTACAACTCTATTGTTAGTTCCAAGTGAACTTCATGATAACGTTAACATTATGAGACATGAAGGCTATTTACTAATTCATCCTTTACAAAACTCTGATGCAACTAGTGCTGCAGCTTTGCTTTCTTTGTATTCTTCAACTCAATGGGTTATTGAAGACGCAGCTGACAATTTTTGTGTAGGCTTCATGCATCTCTATTAATTTATAACTCATATGGATAAAAAGGTGGATATCTTTAGAGGTATGAACAAATGAAGCTAAAAATGCAACAATGAATACCCAAAGGGATCATCGACAAGATAATATACATAATATCATCCCCAACAAAAAAATAGTGACAGAATAATAAAAGATGTAACAAGGTAAATACCACAAAGATGTGAAGCACTCCAATTAATTATATCCTGGTAATGTTTGTTAAATCCAAGGACTGCAATTTCATGCTGACTGACAGTGCTGGTCTTTGGCCAGTCCGGAATGTATCAATCTGTGCTGACATACTGATACACGATACATCAGGACATGTCGACAGTTAGACAAAGTGCCCAGAAAATCTCAGAAAATATATACAAATCAGGAAAAAACCTAATTGAGGATATTTAAGTTAGAACTAAATGCAAATTTAGTTCTATTTAAATAAAAAAATCCTAATAAGGTAGGGATAATGGATTTATCTTTTCTGAACGTTGATTAGCAGCTTTGCAGCACGTTCCGAACGATTTTCATTGATATTGAACAAGAGAATTTGTGAGAAAGAGTGTTAGAAGATGTGAGATTGAAATATATATATATATATATATATATATACATTAATCCTTAAAACACTAAGCAACAGTTGATTTTGGAACTTCATTAACCACAATGACAAATTAAGAGTGTTCCTTTATCCTGAATAATACTTCAACATTAGATGTTGTATCCTTTTTCCTCATGGAAACCAAATTAATAGAAAGCTTAACATATCTTTGTGCCTCCTTTTCATCCTCCCAACCTTTTCCAAATCCCTAATCTAAATTTAATCCTAACTGTAAAGTAGTACTTTTTCTATAATATTAGCATTGTGTGAAAGCATGGCCATACTTTCATTTCAAGTAACTAATGCTCTTTTTGTCAATTTTAAAGGTTTGAACTAACACATTTTGTTAGATTTTAAATAGATATCTACATTTCCAAAAGCCAGAGATAGAGAGGATTATCACAGAGATGCTTAAAACAGGAGTTATACGAGCTAATGTTAGCCCATATTCCTCCCTAGTCTTACTAGTCAAAAAGAAGGATGGCTCATGGTGGATGTGTGTCGACTATCGAGCACTTAACAACATTACAGTGAAAGATAAATATCCTATTCCAGTAGTGGATGAACTGTTGGATGAATTGGGAGGAGCTCAGGTCTTCACTAAATTGGACCTATGATCGGGCTATCATCAAATCATAGTACATGAAAGGGATGTTCAGAAAACTGCCTTCAGGACACATAACGACCATTATGAATTTCTAGTAATGCCTTTTGGGTTAACCAATGCGCCCTCTACCTTCCAGAGTTTAATGAATGATATATTTCAGGCTCATCTCCGTAAGTTTGTTTTGGTTTTCTTTGATGATATTTTAATATACAGTCATTCCCTAGAAAGTCATTTATTATATTTACGAATTATCTTTAATATTCTTCGTGAGCATGGTCTTTTTGTCAAGAAATCCAAGTGTAGTTTTGGGCAACCTAAGGTTGAGTACCTCGGCCATATCACATCTCAAAAAGGTGTTGCAGTTGATCTTTCAAAAATCCAAATGATGACAGACTGGCCAATTCCAAAGTCAATCAAAGCTTTAAGGGGGTTCTTGGGACTAACAAGCTATTATCGAAAGTTTGTGAAGAATTATGATAAAATTAGTGCCCCCTTGACGTCACTTCTAAAAAAAATGCATTCAGATGGTCATAAGAGGCAACTCGGCATTTCAATTCTTGAAAATTGCAATTACTATTACACCCGTGATTGAATCTGATGCTTCTGGAGCTAGAATAGGGGCTGTATTAATGCAGGAAGGTCGGCCTATCGCTTATGCTAGTAAGGCTCTTTCCCCTTCCCATGTGAGTTTATCTATTTATGACAAGGAGATGCTAGCCATAATACATGCAGTCACAAAATGGAGACCCTACCTAATTGGTCGATGGTTTCAAATACGCACTGATCACAAAAGCCTCAAATATTTTCTAGAGCAAAAGATTTCTTCTTCAGAGCAGCAGAAATGGGTCACAAAGCTACTGGGATTCAATTATGAGATCGTTTATAAAAAGGGGAGTGAGAATTTAGTAGCAGATGCCCTCTCACGCCTTCCAGAACAAGCTGAACTAGTAGCTATTTCTATTCCTATTTGCGAGACTTTGGAAGTTATCAGAAGGGAATGGTTAAATAAACCTGAGATCCAAAACATCATTAAAAAATTAGAAAAAGCCCCAGTTTCTGTCTCAAATTATAGTTGGGATTCGGTGGACTTGCGCTATAAAGGCTGAATAGTGGTTGCCCCACATTCTTTTTGCCAGGCAATAATTCTGAAGGAGTTCCATTCATCACCAATTGTGGTCACTCGGGATTTCTCCGCACTTATAAGCGAGTTCGACAACTTTTTTACTGGAAAGGTATGAAAAATTTTATCAAGAAATTTGTTACTGAATGTGATGTTTGCCAACGTCACAAAAGTGAGACAATAGCCACCCCAGGCTTACTACAGCCCCTTCCTATTCCTGATGCTACTTGGACCGACATATCTATGGATTTCATTGACAGTCTCCCATCATCTCAAGGAAAGAGTACTATACTTGTAGTCGTGGATAGACTTACAAAGTATACTCATTTCTATGCTTTATGACATCCTTATACTGCTGTAAGTGTTGCTCATATTTTTGTAGAAAACATAACAAAATTGCATGGGAGTCCCCGTTCCATTGTTAGTGACAGAGACGAGATTTTTACTAGCTCCTTCTGGACAGAACTTTTTCGTTTACAAGGTACTCAGCTGAATATGAGCACTGCTTATCATCCACAAGCAGATGGGCAAACTGAAGTGGTAAACAGGTGCCTAGAAAATTACCTCCGATGCTTTACTAGCGACAAGCCGAAGGAATGGGTCAAATGGCTTCCCTGGGCAGAGTGGTGGTATAATACCTCTTACCAAACTTCCATAAAGGTCCGATCTTCCATGAAGCTATCTCCTCAGTTTTTGGGCCTTATAAGGTATTAGAACGCATTGGACCAGTTGCCTACTGCTTGGATTTGCCTGCTAGCTCTAAAATACATCCAGTCTTTCATGTTGCATGCCTTAAAAGGAAATTGGGTGAATATGCAATAGTGCAGTGCCATTTGCCGGACACTTCTACTACTGGGGAAGTTCAAGCTCAACCACAAGCCATACTTGATCGACGAGTTATAATGTACCGCATACATCCTGTAACTGAAGTGCTGGTGCAATGGGCCAATTACCAAAGGAAGATGCCACTTGGGAGTCCTACAGCATGCTAAAGGAGAAGTTTCCAGAATTTGATGCTACTCAGCCTTGAGGACAAGGCTGAATTGAAGTAGGCGGGATTGTTAGGATCCTTTTATTTTCTGCATATTTATTAAGTCTGTTAGTTTAGCTAAAGTCGGAACTCTATAAATAGGGATGTAACTGCTTCTTTTCAGTTATATATGAAAAATACTATTCTGTTTTTTGACAAACCCTAGGAGGCCGATCCCCTCGAAGCGATCAAGGAGGCCGATCCCCTCGAAGCGATCAAGGAGGCCGATCCCCTCGAAGCGATCAAGGAGGCCGATCCCCTCGAAGCGATCAAGGAGGCCGATCCCCTCGAAGCGATCAAGGAGGCCGATCCCCTCGAAGCGATCAAGGAGGCCGATCCCCTCGAAGCGATCAAGGAGGCCGATCCCCTCGAAGCGATCAAGGAGGCCGATCCCCTCGAAGCGATCAAGGAGGCCGATCCCCTCGAAGCGATCAAGGAGGCCGATCCCCTCGAAGCGATCAAGGAGGCCGATCCCCTCGAAGCGATCAAGGAGGCCGATCCCCTCGAAGCGATCAAGGAGGCCGATCCCCTCGAAGCGATCAAGGAGGCCGATCCCCTCGAAGCGATCAAGGAGGCCGATCCCCTCGAAGCGATCAAGGAGGCCGATCCCCTCGAAGCGATCAAGGAGGCCGATCCCCTCGAAGCGATCAAGGAGGCCGATCCCCTCGAAGCGATCAAGGAGGCCGATCCCCTCGAAGCGATCAAGGAGGCCGATCCCCTCGAAGCGATCAAGGAGGCCGATCCCCTCGAAGCGATCAAGGAGGCCGATCCCCTCGAAGCGATCAAGGAGGCCGATCCCCTCGAAGCGATCAAGGAGGCCGATCCCCTCGAAGCGATCAAGGAGGCCGATCCCCTCGAAGTGATCATCCCTTTCTCTTCTTTTTTTTTTTTTGGGCCTTATAAGGTATTAGAACGCATTGGACCAGTTGCCTACTGCTTGGATTTGCCTGCTAGCTCTAAAATACATCCAGTCTTTCATGTTGCATGCCTTAAAAGGAAATTGGGTGAATATGCAATAGTGCAGTGCCATTTGCCGGACACTTCTACTACTGGGGAAGTTCAAGCTCAACCACAAGCCATACTTGATCGACGAGTTATAATGTACCGCATACATCCTGTAACTGAAGTGCTGGTGCAATGGGCCAACTTACCAAAGGAAGATGCCACTTGGGAGTCCTACAGCATGCTAAAGGAGAAGTTTCCAGAATTTGATGCTACTCAGCCTTGAGGACAAGGCTGAATTGAAGTAGGCGGGATTGTTAGGATCCTTTTATTTTCTGTGCTTTCCTTTTATTTTCTGCATATTTATTAAGTCTGTTTAGTTTAGCTAAAGTCGGAACTCTATAAATAGGGATGTAACTGCTTCTTTTCAGTTATATATGAAAAATACTATTCTGTTTTTTGACAAACCCTAGGAGGCCGATCCCCTCGAAGCGATCAAGGAGGGTCGATCCCCTCGAAGCGATCAAGGAGGCCGATCCCCTCGAAGTGATCATCCCTTTCTCTTCTTTTTTTTTTACGATAAGACTTTAGGGTCTTACCAACTGGCTCAACATGTACATACTACAGGCCATAGAAAGGTGGTTAACAGCAAGAAATAAGTGATTTATCATTTAGACTTCTTTGCTATCTATCAGTAAGGGACAATTTCAATATTCACTGATAAAAAATCTATGACTACCAAGCTTTGCTGTAAAGCCAGGGATAATGTGAACATACAATGTAAAGTAGCAACTGTATGCTTGCCTAAGTTACCCTTTTTTTTTCTACATACCATTTCATCAGTTAGTTCAATATTGCAGCTTCTAAATTTTAGCTTGTGTCATTGTAACACTAAGGACAAAAATGAGCATCTTACTTATTTCCTAGTTGTGTGTATATTAAAACCCAATCACCCAAGGTCCATACATAGGGTATTACAAATGTCGACCCACACCATCTAGATCAATAATCTATTATATAATGAAGACATCTACTTGGAATGTATATTGAATATCCCATATAATACACTATGCATCATGTTACATGTTTGTTCACCAACTCGACCATGGATTTGAATTATTTTATGGCAATTTGGGAACATCTCCAAATCCCAACACTCATCAAAAGAAGAAAGGAAGAATAAACCAATCAACAAACATATATTCCTGACTGACCAGATCTATGCGTGAACGTTGATCCAAAATCCGATTAGGAAGAAACTATTTCTGAGACATACAAGGTAGTAATGCTATTGATCAGAAAAATGACTGTAAACTTGGTAAAAGAAAGTTCATCTTGAAAACCAGTTAAAAAGTGTAGCATGCATGCAGAGAATTAGCTAAATTTTGCTTGAATTAGTGGAAATTATGACCTTTCGTGCATAGCCACCATAAGCTATTCCACCAATATATGGCTGTTCAGGACGAGCTTGTTTATCCTCATTACTTTTCTCTAAAGAGTTCCCTATAGTAAATAGGGCAAATAGATCATAGGTCATCACATATGTTATGCATCTGATGAAGCTGTAGGCAATGAACTGCTAATTGCTTGTGTGCAGTCAATAAGCTACAATAAGAAATTAATAACTAAGACAACCTTGTCATTTCTTGTCTTTTGTCACAAATCATTGATCAATTACATTGGTTAAGAGTATGTAAAGAAATATCATAAAGCAGAAGGCATAGAGCTAAGATGCTTCCTGCTAACGCTAATTGCTTTTGTGCAGTTGAAACCAGAATAAGCTCTGAAGTAAATTCACTAAAACCCAGAGAGAAGTTGTAACAGAGTAAAATCAGACAACCTATGGTACACCAAGTACAAAGGAGCCTACCATCAATGGTCATTGACTGGAAGAGCCCTTGTTTCTTTAAACTCTTGACGGTGAAAGCATTAGAGCCACCAGCCAGCTGATAAAACCCTTACGAAGCCAAATTTGGTAGAATTTTTTATCCTGCTTCAGAAAGGTTTATGTCGATCACTATTTACCTAATCCATATGTGTTATCCTGCATATCTACCATGAGGCTTGTTACTTGCAGCAGCCAAAATAAATATTACTATCCACTTTCCAATAGTAAACCCCTGAGTCATTAAAGCCCCGATCCAACGTAGTCAGTCATGAACAGCCCACTGCGATTCCATACTCAACTGACTTCTAAACAAAAGAGAAGATATCATGAATAGACACCACAGGGCAAGGCAGAAAACGAGGAAAGATCCTTTCAAGAATCGAAACGGGAAAACAAGGAAGACGTCGAGGCAAGATTCAACAAGAGAAAATATACCTTCAAGAATCAAACGGAAGGCAAGATTGAAGACTAAGCGAAGAAGAAAAATGGATCCGAAACGAAAGCGACCGAGAGCTAGGGCAAGATTGAAGACGACAAACAAACTGATCAAGAATCAAAACTAGAGGACAAGATTGAATACGAACCGAAGCAATTGATCCGAAACAACAGGGCCGTGAGCCGGGGCCTGACAAGAGCAAGAGAAACGCTCGAGTAGAAACCTAATAGCATGCCAAGCGGCAAGGTGG
>CM017195.1:45376342-45388842 GCA_004837865.1 Musa balbisiana | reverse complement strand
TGACGAGATCCAAAATATGCTTATCAATGCACAACACACAACACACACATAACATACACAACACACACACACACACACACACACAACACACACATACACAACTCATAACAACACACACACATACACACACACACACATACACACACAAACACACACACACACACACATAACATATACAACACACACATAACATACACAACACACACATACACAACTCATAACACACACACACATACATACACACACACACACACATAACATACACAACACACACACACAACACACAACACACACACACATACACACAACTCATAACACACACACACATACACACAACTCATAACACACACACACATACACAACTCATAACACACACACACATACACAACTCATAACACACACACACATACACAACTCATAACACACACACACATACACAACTCATAACACACACACACACATACACACAACTCATAACACACACACACATACATACACACACACACACACATAACATACACAACACACACACACAACACACAACACACACACACATAACATACACAACTCATAACACACACACACATAACATACACAACTCATAACACACACACACACAACACACAACACACACACACATACACACAACTCATAACACACACACACATACACACAACTCATAACACACACACACATACACACAACTCATAACACACACACAAACACACACACACATACACACAACTCATAACACACACACACATACACACAACTCATAACACACACACACATACACACAACTCATAACACACACACACATACACAACTCATAACACACACACACATACACAACTCATAACACACACACACATACACACAACTCATAACACACACACACATACATACACAACTCATAACACACACACACATACACACAACTCATAACACACACACACATAACATACACAACTCATAACACACACACACATACACAACTCATAACACACACACACATAACATACACAACTCATAACACACACACACATACACACAACTCATAACAACACACACATAACATACACAACACACACACACATAACATACACAACTCATAACAACACACACACACACACACACACAACACACACATAACATATACAACACACACACACACACACAACAACACACACACACACACAAACACACACACACATAACATACACAACACACACACACACATACACACAACTCATAACACACACACACATACATATACATACACAACTCATAACACACACACACATACACACAACTCATAACACACACACACATAACATACACAACTCATAACACACACACACATAACATACACAACTCATAACACACACACACACAACTCATAACACACACACACATACACACAACTCATAACACACACACACATACACACAACTCATAACACACACACACATACACACAACTCATAACACACACACAAAACAACACACACATACACACAACTCATAACACACACACACATACACACAACTCATAACACACACACACATACACACAACTCATAACACACACACACATACACAACTCATAACACACACACACATACACAACTCATAACACACACACACATACACACAACTCATAACACACACACACATACATACACAACTCATAACACACACACACATACACACAACTCATAACACACACACACATAACATACACAACTCATAACACACACACACATACACAACTCATAACACACACACACATAACATACACAACTCATAACACACACACACATACACACAACTCATAACAACACACACATAACATACACAACACACACACACATAACATACACAACACACACACATACACACACACACAACACACATACACAACTCATAACAACACACACACACACAACTCATAACAACACACACACACACACAAACACACACACACATACATACACACACACATACACACACACATACACACAACTCATAACACACACACAAACACACACACATACACACACACATACACACACAAACACACACACAACACACACACACATACACACACACATACACACACACACATAACATACACAACTCATAACACACACATACACACATAACTCATAACAACACACACAACACACACATACACACACACATACACACAACTCATAACACACACACATACATACACACACAAACACACACACAAACAACACACACTACACACACACAAACACACACACAACTCATAACACACACATAACATATACAACACACACACATACACACACACAACACACACACACAACACACATACACAACTCATAACACACACACACATACACACACACATAACATACACAATACACACACACATACACAACTCATAACAACACACACACACACACATACACACACACAACACACATACACACAACTCATAACACACACATACATACACAACTCATAACAACACACACATACACACAACTCATACACACACACATAACATACACAACTCATAACAACACACACAACACACACACACACAAACACACACACACACATACATACACACACACATAACTCATAACAACACACACTACACACACACATAACATACACAACACACACACATACACAACTCATAACACACACACAACAACACACACACACATAACATATACAACACACACACATACACAACTCATAACAACACACACATACACAACTCATAACACACACATAACATACACAACACACACAACACACAACACACAAACACACACACACAATACACACACACAACACACACATAACATACACAATACACACAACACACATACACAACTCATAACACACACATAACATACACAACACACACACATAACATATACAACACACACATAACATACACAACTCATAACACACACACAAACAAAACACACACACACATACATACACACACACACACACACACATAACATACACAACACACACATACACACACACACACATAACATACACAATACACACACACACATACATACACACACAAACAACACACACACACATACACACACACACACATACACAACTCATAACAACACACACATACACACACACAACTCATAACAACACACACACAAACACACACACATACACACACACAAACACACACACATACACACACACACATAATACACACACACACACATACATATACATACACAACTCATAACACACACACACATACACACACACATACATACACACACACAACACACATACACACACACATACATACACACACACACACATACACACACACACCACACACACACATAACATACACAATACACAACACACATACACACATAACATACACAACACACACACACACAACACACAAAACACACCACATAGCACAAATACACAACACACACACATACACACACACAACACACATAACATATACAACACACACATAACATACACAATACACACACACAACACACACACACATAACATACACAATACACACACACATACTACACACACACATAACATACACAACTCATAACACACACACATACACACACATAACATACACAACTCATAACAACACACACATAACATACACAACACACATACACAACTCATAACACACACACATAACATATACAACACACACATACATACACACACACATAACATACACAATACACACACACATACACACACATAACATACACAACACACACATAACATATACAACACACACATAACATACACAACACACACACATAACATACACAACACACAAACACACACACATACTACACACACACAACTCATAACAACACACACATAACATACACAACTCATAACAACACACACACAACTCATAACAACACACACATACACAACTCATAACACACACACATAACATACACAACACACATACACACACATAACATACACAACTCATAACAACACACACATAACATACACAACTCATAACACACACACACACACATAACATACACAACTCATAACACACACACATACATACACACACACACATAATACACACACACATACTACACACACACATACACACAACTCATAACACACACACAACACACACATACACACACATAACATACACAACTCATAACACACACACAAACAACACACACACACAAAAACAACACACAACACACACACAAACACACACACATACACACAACTCATAACAACACACACACATACACACATAACATACACAACACACACACACACAACACACACACATACACACATAACATACACAACACACATACACACATAACATACACAACACACACACACACACATACACACATAACATACACAACACACACATACACACATAACATACACAACTCATAACACACACACAAACACACACACATACACACATAACATACACAACACACATACACACATAACATACACAACTCATAACACACACACAAACACACACACACACATACACACATAACATACACAACACACACACACACAACACACACAACACACAAACACACACACACACAACACACACACATACACACATAACATACACAACACACACACATACACACACACACACATACATACACACACACACACCACATACACACACACACAACACACACACATAACATATACAACACACACATAACATACACAATACACACACACAACTCATAACACACACACATACTACACACACACATACACAACTCATAACAACACACACACAACACACACACATAACATACACAACACACAACACACAACACACACATAACATATACAACACACACACACACATACTACACACACACATACTACACACACACATAACATATACAACACACACACACACACCACACACACACACACATACACACATAACATATACAACACACACAAAAACAACACACACAACACACATACACAACTCATAACACACACACACACATACACAACTCATAACAACACACACACACATACACACAACTCATAACAACACACACACATACACACATAACATACACAACACACACACACACAACACACACACATACACACATAACATACACAACACACATACACACATAACATACACAACACACACACACACACATACACACATAACATACACAACACACACATACACACATAACATACACAACTCATAACACACACACAAACACACACACATACACACATAACATACACAACACACATACACACATAACATACACAACTCATAACACACACACAAACACACACACACACATACACACATAACATACACAACACACACACACACAACACACACAACACACAAACACACACACACACAACACACACACATACACACATAACATACACAACACACACACATACACACACAACACACACATACACACACACACACAACACACACACACACACAACACACACACATAACATATACAACACACACATAACATACACAACACACACACAACTCATAACACACACACAACACACACACACACACACATAATATACACAACACACATACACACACACACACATAACATACACAACACACACAAACACACACACACATACACACACAACACACACATAACATATACAACACACACAAACACACACACACATACACACAACTCATAACACACACACACAACACACACATACACAACTCATAACAACACACACATACACACAACTCATAACACACACACACAACTCATAACACACACACACAACACACACACATACTACACACACACATACAAAACATATACAACACATACATACACACACACATACTACACACACACAAACACACACAACACACACATACACACACACATAACATATACAACACACACACATACTACACACACACAACTCATAACACACACACATAATATACACAACACACACACAAACACACACAAAAACAACACACACATAACATACACAACACACACATACACACAACACATACACACAACATAACATACACAACTCATAACACACACACACATACACACATAACATATACAACACACACATACACATACAACACATACACACACACACACACATACACACATAACATACACAACTCATAACACACACACAAACAACACACACTACACATACACACACAACACACACATAACATACACAACACACACACAACACACACACAAACAACACACACAACACACACACACACACATAACACATACAACACACACATAACACATACAACACACACATAACATACACAACACACACACACATAACATACACAACACACACACATAACATACACAACACACACACACACACACACACATAACACATACAACACACACATAACATACACAACACACACATAACATACACAACACACACATAACATACACAACACACACACACATAACACATACAACACACACATAACATACACAACACACACATAACATACACAACACACACACACACACATAACATACACAACACACACATACACACACAACACACACACAACACACACATAACATACACAACACACACACAACACACACACACACATAACATACACAACACACACACACATAACATACACAACACACACACAACTCATAACACACACACAAACAACACACACACAAACAACACACAATACACATACACACACAACACACACACACACACACACACACATAACATACACAACACACACACACACACACACACACACACATAACATACACAACACACACATACACACACAACACACACACACATAACACATACAACACACACATACACACACAACACACACATACACACAACACACACATAACACATACAACACACACATACACACACAACACACACATAACATACACAACACACACACACATAACATACACAACACACACATAACATACACAACACACACACACATAACATACACAACACACACACACATAACATACACAACACACACATAACATACACAACACACACATAACATACACAACACACACATAACATACACAACACACACACACACATAACATACACAACACACACACACATAACATACACAACACACACATAACATACACAACACACACATAACATACACAACACACACACACACATAACATACACAACACACACATAACATACACAACACACACACACATAACATACACAACACACACATAACATACACAACTCATAACACACACACAACACACACATAACATACACAACACACACATACACACAACACACACATAACACATACAACACACACATAACATACACAACACACACATAACATACACAACACACACACAAACAACACACACATAACATACACAACACACACACACATAACATACACAACACACACATAACATACACAACACACACATAACATACACAACACACACATAACATACACAACACACACATAACATACACAACTCATAACACACACACACATAACATACACAACTCATAACACACACACAACACACACATAACATACACAACACACACATAACATACACAACACACACATAACATACACAACACACACACACACATAACATACACAACACACACATAACATACACAACTCATAACACACACACAACACACACACACATAACATACACAACACACACATAACATACACAACACACACATAACATACACAACACACACATAACATACACAACACACACACACACACATAACATACACAACACACACACACATAACATACACAACACACACACACACACACACATAACATACACAACACACACACACATAACATACACAACACACACACACATAACATACACAACACACACACACACACATAACATACACAACACACACACACACATAACATACACAACACACACACACAACACACACATAACATACACAACACACACACAACACACACACACACACACACACACATAACATACACAACACACACACACACATAACATACACAACACACACACACATAACATACACAACACACACACACATAACATACACAACACACACACACATAACATACACAACACACACACAACTCATAACACACACACAACTTATGAAATATATTTATATATTTATAAATATGTAGCGAATGATTAAAATTTCAAGGAAAACCGATGTGGTAGGCCAAGATGAAGCAATTATATACAGATTTTAGGTTATAATTGCTGAATATCCTAGCCAAATTGTAGGAAAACATAAGCCCAGTCAGTATGCAATACTTTACTCAATATCAAATGAATAATGCTAACAACATAGATGTAACTAATTTGGGACCCCAAAAGTCATGCTTAAGATATATATGCAAGAAGAATGTTCCAGCATTGAATGGTTAAAGACTTCATGTGCTTTAACTTGGAAAAAACTTAACCAGTATAACCTGTCAATACTCAATACATCAAGAAAAATCTCCAATGTAAAGGAACAGTTGAGAAGAATATTGCTATTATGAGAGAAATGTTTACCTGTACAATTTGGAGCTGAACACTTTATGTGGTTCTTCATTCTGACGATTGCATATGATGTTGTTTCCATATGAGCCCTCCTCTTCATCATTGTTAATAAATTCATGATCTGAATATTGTTCACCATCAGAATAAAGCTGGTTTCTATCAGGAACCTCAACATTTTGCATGATCTTGACCTCACTTTGTTGCGGCGTTCGCTACAAGAAGACCGGCTCCCGCTCCACAGGCAAGCCATCGCCGCCGCTCACCTGTCTGACAGCCCCCTCCACATCGCTGCAATGCTTGGCCACCCCGACCTCGTGCGGGAGATCCTCGCCGTAAACCCGGAGCTCGCGCATGGCCGCAACCGCGAAGGCCTTTCCACCTTGCACCTGGCCGCTGCCCAAGGCCACTTATCCGTGGTGAACGAGCTGCTGCAGCACGCAGCCACTGCCAATCTCTGCTTGGCGACCGACAACGGTGGCTTCATTCCCGCCCACACTGCAGCCTTTCAGGGCAGGCTTAATGTGTTGACAGTGTTACTGGATGCGTGCCCGGAGTCTGCGCGAGCTGTGACATCGCAAGGTGACTCCATCCTTCATTTTACTATGAAATCAAACAGCTTCGAGATCGTGCAGTTCTTGCTGAACAGAGCAGGTGAAAACGATGAGCTGCTCAACTCAGGAGATGCGAAAGGCAACACCGTCCTACACCTAGCTGTGGCCAGAAAATAGCTCAAGGTGAAACTAAACTTTTGTATATGAACAAATATTAGTAGGACATAATATACAACGAAATTAACTGGAATCACAATCAAATATAACATCAATATTTATATAGAAAACCTCTCCAACGTGGAGGGAAAAAATCATGAAACAAACTAAAGATAATTCACTATAAGAATAATGAATATGCAAATCTCAATTTGCCCAAAACCCTAACAATAATCACAAGAGAATAACTGAGATACAAGGATCACGTCATTGTGCACAATATCTAAATTCGGGTCTGGGGCACTTCTCCCCTGTGCTTCGAGCGTAGGCCTTCGGGAGCTGGTCATTGTGCACAATATCTAAACTCGCTGTTGTGTTGTTGCCCCCGGAAGCTGGTCCCTTGATGATGAAATCGATTTGCCTCTCTATGGGGCCTTCGGGACATGGCAATGCTTCTCTTGGCTTCTGGAGGTAGCACCCGATGTGACCTATTTGGATCAACTCCTTAATTTGATTCCAGAGGTAGTGATAGTCTTCGTTATCAGGGCCGTAATCCCAATGGAAACTGCAAAATTTAGATCGATCCTTATGAGTAGCTTTCAAGGGGTTGGGTTATCGCAAAAGTCCTTTCTCCCTAATTTAGAAAAACATCTCAGTATAAGAGGTGTTCAAAGGCAGAGGTAGGGGCCTCGAGTGTAGCTGCTCGGGCTAGTCAGGCCTCCTACGGGGCTGTGCTGCTGATGATCCCAAGGTTGCCCCTCGGGCCTGTTCCATCCTTGGCCTCTACTATCCTCGCGTCCTCCTACCATTAGGGCTTCCGCGATGATATGCTGGTTGGCACACTAGAGAATCTTGGGGATAGTTATGGGCGGCTTCTCGATTAACAACTAGAAGAACCTTGAGGGTCACAAGCCCATAAGAAATGCCAGCATGATTAGAGATGGATGAGCATCTAGGAACCCCCAGACTTCAACGGCAAAGCGCATGACGAATTGGGAAAATAATTCGCCCTCGCACTGTGACAACGCGAGCAGCGTGGCCATGGAAGGCTTCGGTCAAACGCTGGCCAGGAAATTTTGTTCAAAATCCCTTATGAGCTGATAACAAAAGAGACTGAGGCCGGTTGTAGTCGGCTAAACCACGTTCACGTGCCATGGCCGAGGAGTGAGCACGACTTGGTCCCCAGGTTGATGTCTGGAGTTCCTGACGTTCGGGAGTGCGTCTCTCGGTCGATTGGAAGAGAATAACTGGATATAAGGATTACATCAATCTTTTGCCCAAAACCCTAACTGTTGGGATATAAGAATAACCCTAAATTTGGGTCTGGGGCACTTCTCCCATGTGCTTCGAGAGTAGGCCTTTCTCGCTGTTGTGTTGTTGCCCCTGGAAGCTGGTCCCTGATGATGACATCGATTTGCCTCTCTATGGGGCCTTCGGGAAATAGCGATGCTTCTCTTGGCTTCTGGAGGTAGCGCCCGATGTGACCTATTCGGATCAACTCCTTAATTTGATTCCAGAGGTAGTGACAGTCTTCGGTATCATGGCCGTAATCCCGGTGGAAACTGTAATATTTAGATCGATCCTTATGAGTAGCTTTCAAGGGGTTGGGTTGTCACATAAGTCCTTACTCCCTAATTTGGAAAAACATCTCAGTATAAGAGGTGTTCAAAGGTAGAGGCGGGGGCCTCGGGAGTAGCTGCTCGGGCCGGTCAAGCCTCCTACGGGGCTATGCTGCTAATGATCCCGAGGTTGCCCCTCGGGCCTGTTCCATCCTTGGCCTCTTGCTATCCTCGCGTCCTCCTACCATTAGGGCTTCCGCGATGATATGCTGGTTGGGTGCATTGGAGCATCTTGGGGATAGTTGTGGGCGGCTTCTCGATTAACAACCAGAAGAACCTTGAGGGTCACAAGCCCATCAAAAATGCCAGCATGATTAGAGATGGATGAGCATTTGGGAACCCCCGGATTTCAACAGTAAAGTGGACGACGAATTGGGAAAATAATTCGCCCTCGCACTGGGACAATGCAAGCAGCGTGGCCATGGAAGGCTTCGGTCGAACATTGGCCAGGAAATTTTGTTCAAACTCCCTTATGAGCTAATAAAAAAAGAGATTGAGGCCGGTTGTAGTCGTCTAAACCACGCTCAGGCCGATGCTCCGAAGGTGGTCGGGAACGCCTGCCACATCAGGTATAGGAAGTGTCATAAAGGGCCATTTGAGTATGAAATGTGGCGACGTGTTCCGTGGGGTCGGAATCACCGTCGTACGTCTCTAGTGCTAGAAGACTGAAGTTGAGCAGCATAGGCTTGTCTTGGATTTCTTGAGCAAAAGGGGATCCACCCGAACTACTCTCCTTGGTCTCACTGCACCACTTTTGGAATTCACGCTGGAAATCATTTAAGCGATGGTTGACCATGGATAAATGGACCCTGAATGAGTTGTCTGTCAAGTCTGATGATAAGATGTTGGGATCGAGGAGCGATGGTGTGGCTCCGCGAGGTGTAGGTGCGCTTTGCTTTGGGAGGTTTCTAGGGGTTGCAGTATGCTCCCGGGCTTCTCCTATCCTGACCTATTCCTCGTTTGACCTCTGCGTTGTCGGGTTAGTCAGGAGAGCCGCTGACTATACGATCTGCGGGATGAGCGGATCGACCATTTGCATCATTCCCGCCAAGGTTTATACTTGCTTGGCTAAGCCAAGGAACGCCTTAGGCGAAACTAACGAGGGTCCTATTAGTGTTTCCAAGGGGAGAGAGTCTCGGATCATTGAATAGGAACTAGTAGCGAAGCGCCAAAAATGTTGGTGAGGAGTTGCTCTCCGAGTCCGAAAATGTTGGTGAGGAGTTGCTCTCTGAATCGGCATCAGGATGCCCCCGTCCTTGAGGACGGGGAGGATTTGCTCTTCGAGTCCGAAAGGGAGGTGAACAGTTGGTGGTTCTCCCTTAGGGTGAGCTCCTGTGGGATGCTATTACTACATCGACTCTCTTTCTAGCGCCAAAAATGTTAGTGAGGAGTTGCTCTCCGAGTCCGAAAATGTTGGTGAGGAGTTGCTCTCCGAGTCCGAAAATGTTGGTGAGGAGTTGCTCTCCGAGTCCGAAAATGTTGGTGAGGAGTTGC
>CM017195.1:45368842-45371342 GCA_004837865.1 Musa balbisiana | reverse complement strand
ACACAACACACACACACATACACAACTCATAACACACACACATAACATACACAACACACACAACTCATAACAACACACACACACACATAACATACACAACACACATACACACACACACAAACAACACACACACACAACACACACACAAACAACACACACACAACACACACAACTCATAACACACACACAACACACACACAACTCATAACACACACACATACACACACACACAAACAACACACACACATAACATACACAACACACACAACTCATAACACACACACATACACACACACACAAACAACACACACACACAAACAACACACACACACAACACACACACACACACACACACAAACAACACACACACAACACACACACACACATACACACACACAACTCATAACACACACACATACACACACACACAAACAACACACACAACTCATAACAACACACACACAACTCATAACACACACACACAAACAACACACACACACATAACATACACAACACACACACAACACACACACACACATAACATACACAACACACACAACTCATAACACACACACATAACATACACAACACACACACACACAACTCATAACACACACACACACAACACACACACACATACACAACTCATAACACACACACAAACAACACACACACATACACACACACACATAACATACACAACACACACATACACACACACAACTCATAACACACACACAAACAACACACAACACACACACACACAACACACACACACATACACAACTCATAACACACACACAAACAACACACACACATACACACACACACATAACATACACAACACACACATACACACACACACAACTCATAACACACACACAAACAACACACACACACACAAACAACACACACACACACACATAACATACACAACACACACATACACAACTCATAACACACACACACATACACACACACACAACACACACACACACACACAACACACACACACACACACACAACTCATAACACACACACACAACTCATAACACACACACACAACACACACACACACACATAACATACACAACACACACACATAACATACACAACACACACATACACACACACACACACACATACACACACACACACAAACAACACACACACACACACACACATACACAACTCATAACACACACACACAACACACACATACACAACTCATAACACACACACACACACACACACATACACACACACAACTCATAACACACACACAAACAACACACACACATAACATACACAACACACACACATAACATACACAACACACACATACACACACACACAACTCATAACAACACACACACATAACATACACAACACACACACAACTCATAACACACACACACAACTCATAACACACACACACACATAACATACACAACACACACACACACACATAACATACACAACACACACACAACTCATAACACACACACACATAACATACACAACACACACACATAACATACACAACACACACACACACATACACACACACAAACAACACACACACATACACAACTCATAACACACACACACACACAAACAACACACACACATACACACACACACACAACACACACACATAACATACACAACACACACACAAACAACACACACACAACTCATAACACACACACACATAACATACACAACACACACACATAACATACACAACACACACATACACAACTCATAACACACACACACATAACATACACAACACACACACACACACACACACATAACATACACAACACACACACACATAACATACACAACACACACACACATAACATACACAACACACACACACATAACATACACAACACACACACACATAACATACACAACACACACACACACACATAACATACACAACACACACACACACACACACACACACACATAACATACACAACACACACACACACACACATAACATACACAACACACACACACACACATAACATACACAACACACACACACACATAACATACACAACACACACACACATAACATACACAACACACACACACACACACACACACACACACATAACATACACAACACACACACACATAACATACACAACACACACACACACACACACACACATAACATACACAACACACACACACACACACACACACATAACATACACAACACACACACACATAACATACACAACACACACACACATAACATACACAACACACACACACACATAACATACACAACACACACACACATAACATACACAACACACACACACATAACATACACAACACACACACACACACACACACACACACACACACACACACACACACACACACACATAACATACACAACACACACACACATAACATACACAACACACACACACACACACACATAACATACACAACACACACACACACATAA
>CM017195.1:45351342-45361342 GCA_004837865.1 Musa balbisiana | reverse complement strand
ATTATCATTTATATGAATTTTCTGAAGCTGTAACTGCTTCTCTTTAATTACATTTCGAATCCAATGGTATCTGACATCTATATGCTTTGACTTGGAATAAAACATTGGGTTCTTACATAAATAGATGGCACTTTGGTTGTCACAATGCACCACACAATTTTCTTGTTTCAGCCCCAATTCTTGTAAGAATTCTTTCATCCATAACATTTCTTTGCATATCTCTGTAGCAGCAATATATTCTGCTTCTATAGTGGAGAGAGCAATACATCTTTGCACTGCTGCCTAGTGATCTTTACTTGGATTTGCAAGAAATCTGCTAGTAACACCCACTATATATGCGATGTCTGGCGTCGTACATACCATCGCGTACATTAAACTTCCAACTGCTGAAGCATAAGGAATCTTTTGCATTTTCTCCTTCTCCTCATCACGTGACGGACTCTGTTCTGAGCACAACTTGAAGTGACCTGCAAGAGGAGAACCAACTGGTTTTGCATTGCTCATACTGAATCTTTCCAATACCTTTTCAATGTACTTCTCCTGTGACAACCAAATCTTCTTATTTTTCCTGTCACGAGAAATCTGCATACCCAGTATTTGCATTGTTGGCCCTATGTCCTTCATTGTAAAAGACTCACTCAGTTCCTTCTTCAACCTGTCAATGTTAGACATATTTTTTCCAAGAATAAGCATGTCATCAACATAAAGTAAGAGAATAATAAAATCCTCACCAAACCATTTGATATACACACAATGATCTGAAGCCATTCTTTTGTATCCATTTTTTATCATAAATGAATCAAGCTTTCTGTACCACTGCCTTGGAGCTTGCTTTAGCCCATACAAACTCTTCTTCAACTTGTAGACAAAGTTCTCTTTACCTTTGACTTTGAAGCCTTCTGGTTGCTCCATATAAATTTCCTCCTCCAAATCACCATGAAGGAAAGCTGTCTTCACATCTAACTACTCAACCTCCAAGTCCTGGCTAGCAGTAATACCAAGAGCAACACGAATAGAAGATATTTTAATAACAAGAGAAAAAATCTCTTCAAAGTCAATACCTTTCTTTTGACCAAAGCCTTTCACAACCAATCTAGCTTTGTACTTTGGTTGAGAATAATATTCTTGAGTCTTTAACCTGAAAACCCACTTGTTCTTCAAGGCTTTCATTCCATTTTGTCACGAACGGTCGTTGCGCACCCGCAACAACTTCGTTCAACGAACCGTTCGTCGCTCACACCTACATGTATAGTTGCTTGGCAGCATGTTTTGTTTTGGTTTTGGGTCATTTTGCTTGTAAAAATGTAAGTTCGAACTCGCTGTAGCGTTACAAAGCGACCGCTCACCGAACCGAGCAAAACAGCCCCAAAATAGCCCAAAACAGCTCCGTTTTCGTGTGCCGCGGGCTGATTTCTGGAATCTGCCTCCGCTCACCAAAACGTCAGCCATCTCAGCCCCTAGGAACCCCCCGGGTGGCACAGGGCTGGATGGGGCTTCGGTTATATATCGGGCGTTGAACAACCTTTCGCAAGTTCGCACGTTACCTTGACGGGAACTTGTTGTCGCGCCTGGCACCCGGTGAGCAGCTGTTTGTGGGCTTGCAGCTGTTCGTTCAACCTTCTAAAGCCCTTGTTTTCCCCCTCTCCCTCTTTTCTCTTGTACACGCAAGGTGCTCGCTGAATTGCTTGTAAAGCTTCCCCTTTTCACGAGACGTCGGGACTTGTCCGTCGCTCGTTCTTTCGAACTAATCAACTTTCTCTTTTACAAGTCCTTCGGGACCTGCAAGAGATTGCAAGTGGGCTGATCTTTGTGGAGCAATATCGCAAGGGCGAAACGCGACTTAGGCAACACAAGCTAAGTTCGCGTCTTGGCCGCAAGGGTGCCTCACGCCTTAGGCAATTCCAGCTAAGGTCGTGACAATTTGGTAGTAGTACCAAATCATAAATCTGGTTATTCTGAAGAGCATCCATCTCTTCCTGCATAGCAACTAACCACTTCTCTTTCTGCTCACTTTCAACTGCTTCCTGGTAACTCTCTGGTTCACCTGCATCAGTAAGCATCACATACTCATCTGTAGAATATCTTCTAGAAGGTTTACGTTGTCTAGAAGATCTTCTCAACTGAGGTTCTGCAGGAACTTGCTCTTCAACTTCTTCTTGCTCAACAGAGCAGGTGAAACGATGAGCTGCTCAACTCCGGAGATGCGAAAGGCAACACCGTCCTACACATGGCTGTGGCCAAAAAACAGCTCATATACAAAACTAAACTTTTGTATATGAATAAATATTAGTAGGAAATAATATGCAGTGAAATTAATTGGAATCACAATCAAATATAACATTAATATTTATATAGAAAACCTCTCAAACGTGGAGGGAAAAAATCATGAGACAAACTAAAGATAATTCACTATAAGAATAATAAATATGCAAATCTCAATCATTTGCCCAAAACCCTAATAATAATCACAAGAGAATAACTGAGATACAAGGATCACGTCATTGTGCGCAATATCTAAATTCGGGTCTGGGGCACTTCTCCCCCGTGCTTTGAGCGTAGGCCTTTCTCGCTGTTGTGTTATTGCCCCCAGAAGCTGGTCCCTTGATGATGAAATCGATTTGCCTCTCTATGGGGCCTTCGGGACATGGCGATGCTTCTCTTGGCTTCTGGAGGTAGCGCCCGATGTGACCTATTCGGATCAACTCCTTAATTTGATTCCAGAGGTAGTGACAGTCTTCGGTATCAGGGCCGTAATCCCGGTGGAAACTACAATATTTAGATCGATCCTTATGAGTAGCTTTCAAGGGGTTGGGTTGTCACAAAAGTCCTTTCTCCCTAATTTAGAAAAACATCTCAGTATAAGAGGTGTTCAAAGGCAGAGGCGGGGGCCTCGGGAGTAGCTACTCGGGCCGGTCAGGCCTCCTGCGGGGCTGTGCTGTTGATGATCCTGAGGTTGGCCTCTTGCTATGCTGCGCTGTGCTGTGCTGCGGGGCCGGTCAGACATCCTCGGGCCTGTTCCATTCTTGGCCTCTTGCTATCCTCGCATCCTCCTACCATTAGGGCTTCCGCGATGATATGCTGGTTGGCACTGGGGAGCATCTCGGGGATAGTTGTGGGCAGCTTCTCGATTAACAACCAGAAGAACTTTGAGGGTCACAATCCCATAAAAAATGCCAGCATGATTAGAGATAGATGAGCATCTGGGAACCCCCAGATTTCAATGGCAAAGTGCACGACGAATTGGGAAAATAATTCGCACTTGCACTGGGACAATGCGAGCAGCGTGGCCATGGAAGGCTACGGTCAAATGCTGGACAGGAAATTTTGTTCAAACTCCCTTATGAGCTGATAAACAAAAGAGATTGTGGCAAGTTGTAGTCAACTAAACCATGCTCACGCCAGTCCTCTGAAGGTGGTCGAGAACGCTTGACACATCAGGTTTCATAAAGGGCCATTTGAGTCTGAAATGCGGCGACATGTTCCATGGGGTCGGAACCACCGTTGTACATCTCTAGTGCTAGAAGTCTGAAGTTGAGCAGCATAGGCTTGTCTTGGATTTCTTGAGTAAAAGGGGATCCACCCGAACTACTCTTCTTGGTCTCACCGCACCACTTTTGGAATTCACGCTGGAAATCATCTAAGCGATGGTTGACCATGGATAACTAGACCCTGAATGAGTTGTTTGTCGAGTTTGATGATAAGGTGTTGGGATCGAGGAGCAATGGTGTGGCTTCGCGAGGTGCAAGTGCGCTTTGCTTGGGGAGGTTTCTAGGGGTTGCAGTTTGCTCCCGGGCTTCTCCTATCACAAACTTTTCCCCGTGTGACCTCTGCGGTGGCGGGTTAGTCAGGAGAGCCGCTAATTATACAATCTGCGGGATAAGCAGATCGACCATTTGCATTATTCTCGTCAAGGTTTGTACTTGCTTGGCTAAGCCAAAAAACGCCTTAGGCGAAACTACGGAGGGTCCTATAGTGTTTCCAAGGGGAGAGAGTGTCGGATCATTGAATAGGCACTAGAAGCGAAGTGCCGAAAATGTTGGTGAGGAGTTGCTCTCTGAATCGGCATCAGGATGACCCCATCCTTGAGGACGGGGAGGAGTTGCTCTTCGAGTCCGAAAGGGAGGTGAGCAGTTTGTGGTTCTCCCTTGGGGTGAGCTATTGCGGGATGCTCTTGCTACATCGGCTCTTTTTCTAGTGCCAAAAATATTGGTGAACTCACGTGCCATGGCCGAGGAGTCAACACGACTTGGACCCCGGGTTGATGTCTAGAGTTCCCAATGTTCGGGAGTGCGTCTCTCGGTTGATTGAAAGAGAATAACTAGGATATAAGGATTACGTCAATCTTTTGCCCAAAACCCTAACTGTTGGGATATAAAAATAACTCTAAATTCAGGTCTGGGGCACTTCTCCCCCGTGCTTCGAGCGTAGGCCTTTCTCACTGTTGTGTTATTGCCCCCGGAAGCTGGTCCCTTGATGATGACATCGATTTGCCTCTCTATGGGGCCTTCGGGACATGGCGATGCTTCTCTTGGCTTTTGGTGGTAGCGCCCAATGTGACCTATTCAGATCAACTCCTTAATTTGATTCCAGAGGTAGTGACAGTCTTCGGTATCATGGCTGTAATCCCGGTGGAAACTGCAATATTTAGATCGATCCTTATGAGTAGCTTTCAAGGGGTTGGGTTGTCACAAAAGTCCTTTCTCCCTAATTTGGAAAAACATCTCAGTATAAGAGGTGTTCAAAGGTAGAGGCGGGGGCCTCGGGAGAAGCTGCTCAGGCCAGTCAGGCCTCATACGGGGCTGTGCTGCTGATGATCTCGAGGTTGCCCCTCGGGCCTGTTCCATCCTTGGCCTCTTGCTATCCTCGCGTCCTCCTTTCATTAGGGCTTCCGCGATGATATGCTGGTTGGTGCATTGGAGCATCTCAGGGATAGTTGTGGGCGGCTTCTCGATTAACAATCAGAAGAACCTTGAGGGTCACAAGCCCATCAAAAATGCCAGCATGATTAGAGATGGATGAGCATCTGGGAACCCCCAGATTTCAACAGCAAAGCGCACGACGAATTGGGAAAATAATTCACCCTCGCACTGGGACAATGCAACTAGCATGGCCATGGAAGGCTTCGGTCGAACACTGGCCACGAAATTTTATTCAAACTCCCTTGTGAGCTGATAAAAAAAAAGACGGAGGCCAGTTGTAGTCGGCTAAACCGCGCTCACGCCGGTCCTCCGAAGGTGGTTGGGGACGCCTGACACATCAGGTATCGGAAGTGTCATAAAGGGTCATTTGAGTCTGAAATGCGATGACGTGTTCTATGGGGTCGGAATCACTATCGTATATCTCTAGTGCCAGAAGTCTGAAGTTGAGCAGCATAGGCTTGTCTTGGATTTCTTGAGCAAAATGGGATCCACCCGAACTACTCTCCTTGGTCTCACCGCACCACTTTTGGAATTCACGCTAGAAATCATTTAAGCGATGGTTGACCATGGATAACTAGACCCTGAATGAGTTGTCTGTCGAGTTTGATGATAAGGTGTTGGGATCGGGGAGCGATGGTGTGGCTCCGCGAGGTGCAGGTGCGCTTTGCTTGGGGAGGTTTCTAGGGGTTGTAGTCTTCTCCCGGGCTTCTCCTATCTTGACCTATTCCCCGTTTGACCTCTGCGTTATCGGGTTAGTTAGGAGAGCCGCTAACTATACTATTTGCAGGATGAGTGGATCGACCATTTGCATCATTCCCGCCAAGGTTTATACTTACTTGGCTAAGCCAAGGAACGCCTTAGGCGAAACTACCGAGGGTCCTATAGTGTTTCCAAGGGGAGAGAGTCTCGGATCGTTGAAGAGGAACCAGTAGCGAAGCGCCAAAAATGTTGGTGAGGAGTTGCTCTCTGAATCGGCATCAGGATGACCCCATCCTTGAGGACGGGGAGGAGTTTCTCTCCGAGTCCGAAAGTGTGGTGAGTAATTGGTGGTTCTCCCTTGGGGTGAGCTCCTGCGGGATACTCTTGCTACATCGACTCTCTTTCTAGCGCCAAAAATGTTGGTGAACTCACGTGCTATGGCCGAGGAGTCAGCACGACTTAGTCCTCGGGTTGATGTTCGGAGTTCCCGACGTTCGGGAGTGCGTCTCTCGGTCGATTGGAAGAAGCGCCGATGCCGAGCTGGTCTTGGGGTCGGGATAGCGCCACCGACGTTTGGGAGCGCGTCTCTCGGTCGATTTGAAGAAGTGCCAAGGCCGAGTAAAACTAGGGGTTAGGATGGTTGCGTCTCCAATGAGGGATTGAGTTGGTTCGGGGGTGGTCGTGTTCCTGCACACTGGCCCTAGTCCGGGAATTCCCGACTGGAGCCCCTCGTAGATTAAGTCAGTGGTTTTTTCTCCTTTTTTCATTCCTTGGCTAGATGCCGGTCAGGGGATTCTATACTGTTGTCTGAGGATCGGTCGTACGCGGATTAGGCGTGGTGACTGATCCCCCCGAGTGGACAGTTCGTACCTTTGTGCGATCGCCACCCAATATGCGTGAAAAAAAGCCATGCGACACTGTCCCGAGCTTTCCGGGATTGGACTTATCGAGAGGACATCTCCTTGTATGGTCTCCAACTCAGCGTGGGAGGTGTTAGGATCGGAGCGGCACTAAGAGGGGGGGGTGAATTAGTGCAGCGGTAAAAACTACGTCGATTTCTGAAATTTTTTTGTATGTTGAAAACCGATTCCGGAAATATGGTTAGATTGAAAGCGTAGGGAAAAGTATTGAAGGCAGTAAGCTATTGAAGGGGTTTGCAGTAATGTAATAGCAGGAAGTAAATGCAAACCAGAGAAGACGGTAGTTTATAGTGGTTCGATCAATCGTGACTTACAATTACTCCTCTGATTCCTCTTCCGTCGAGGCCACCGGCATCCACTAACGATCTTCCTTTACTAGGCGAAGATCAACCTCCTTCTTACACCCCTCTTACAACCTCTTACAAGTGGTTCACCCTTTCACAAAGATTTCAATGAAAAGAAAGGAGGTGAACACTCAAGCTATTGAAAACAAGACTTTTCCTAAAGATTTTCTCAACTTCTAGCTTCTCAAAAGGTTGTTCTCTCAGCTGAGAATAGAGAGGTATTTATAGGCCTCAAGAGGATTCAAATTTGGGCTCCAAAATTTGAATTCTCTTCGGTTCCCGAAGCTAGCGGTGCCACCGCCTGTCAGTTGTGACACTGACAGTGTACTGGGCGGTGCCACTGCCCAGTCCAGCGGTGCCACCGCCTGGCTCTCGGGTGCTGGGCGGTGCCACCGCCCAGACCAGCGGTGCCATTGCCTGGCTCTCGGGTGTTGGGCGGTGCCACCGCCTGGCTCTCTCAGCTCACTGGTTGGGCTCCTAACTTGGCCCAAACCAGTCCGAACTCGGGCCCAATTGGCCCCTATATGGGTTATAAGATTAAAACCTAATCCTAACCCTAATTAACATGCTAACTACAAATTTAAAGACATTTCCTAAGCTATTACAAAGTCCACAAGTCAAGACTTCTTCCGGCGAACTTCCGGCGATCTTCCGAGAAACTCTCGGAAACCATTCTACGGACTCCCGGCAAGCTCCTAGACTTCACGATTTGATCTTGGCGAGTTCCGATGAGCTTCTTCGGCAAGCGACGATCTTTCTCGGTGAGCTCCGCGAACTTCCGACGAACCTTCCGGCGAGCTTCCGAAAACCCATCGGCAAGCTCCCTACTCATTCTCGGCTAGTTCCGACAGCATTCCCGATGAACATTCGGACTTCCGTCGAACTCTCGAACTCCCAACGAATCCTTCGCGCTTGACTCCGACACTTTGTTTCACTTTATGTCTTCATCGTTATCGTAGTTAATCCTGCATACACAAGCCAAAATTCTACTCCGATCTAGACAATTATTATAACGCGAATTGACATTCTGTTGCCCGGCATGTCATTGGTTTGCGCTTCGTCCGATTCTTCAGTGTATCGTCCACTCTTGCGGGTTGTTGCCCAATCGGCGGTTGACCTCCGCAACCCCGATATCCTTGGTGCAATTCCGTTCTCCTTGGCCCGATGCCCGACGTCCGAAGCGTTCTACCGTCCAATATCCTAACGTGATCTCCTCCGGCGCAACGTCAATTCCTCTTGCGTCAACTGTCTAATCCTGATCGAGTAGACCTGCATCACTCAAAATGCAGTTAAACATCTAAACACAATCAATTAGTTTCATCATCAAAATCCGAGATTCAACAGGAGGAAGATAGCCCTTGTGCTGAATCTATAGGAGTGTGACATGACATGAGTCGCGACATGACCAAGATCCAAATATGCCTTACCAAATGCACAACATACAAAGACACATACAAACACACACGACTCATAACAACAGACACTATATAGCACATAAATAACATACACAATACACACTTAACACAAATACACACAAAAACACACATACACCACACATCCATACATACATTACTCATAAAAACACACACAAACAACTCAACATACAAAACACACACACATATAAATATACACTACACACACACACATACATACACAACACGATTCTATACTGACTCATAACAACACACACTATATACACATATATAACATACACAATACACACTTACACATACTACACACACACACACAATATATATACAACACACAACATATATATATGACACCAACACATAACATACACAACACACACATACATACATACATTACTCATAACACACACACACACACGTACACAAACAACATACACACACACACACCACACACACACATAACATAAACAACACACACATACACACACACAACTCATAACACAACACACACATACACACACAAACACACACACAACTCATAACACACACACACACACACAACATACACAACACACACAACTCATAACACACACACAATACACACATACACACATAACATACACAACACACACAACACACACATACACACAACACACACATACATACACAACACACACATACACACACACAACACACACATACACACACACACAACACATACACACACACAACTCATAACAACACACACAAACACACACACACAACACACATACACACAACACACACAACACACACATACACACACACAACTCATAACACACACACATACACACAACTCATAACACAACACACACAACTCATAACAACACACACACACATACACACATAACATACACAACACACACACATAACATAAACAACACACACACCACACATACACACATAACTCATACACAGCACAAACACAATACCCAACTCATAACAACCACACAAACAACACACACTACACACAATATAGAAAACTCATAACACAACATACAAACATAACATACACAACTTATATAACACACTAACAACACACAATATAACAAACATAACACACACATAATAACACACACTATATACACACATAACATACACAAGACACACACACATACATACACACAATGCATAACAACAAATACAAGACAACACACACTAAAATAAACACAGCACACACATACACACACACAACTCATAACATACATACATTACTCATAACACACACACACACACACACAAAAACACACACACGTACACACACAACTCAACATACACAACACACACACATAATGTACACAACACACACACACACACATACATACACAACTTATAACACACACACATAACATACACAACACACATATACACACACACACACATATACTACACACACATTCATAACAACACACATTACACACAACATACACAACACACACACACACATAATATACACTACGCTTAACACATACACATAACTCATACACACACAAACAACACACCACTACACACAATACAGAAAACTTCATAACACAACACACACACATACATACACAACTTATATAACACACTACACACACACACACATAGACACATACAACTCATAACACACCACAACAACACACACTACACACAATACAGAAAACTCA
>CM017195.1:45336342-45348842 GCA_004837865.1 Musa balbisiana | reverse complement strand
CACATAAACATACACAACACACACATACGCACACAACTCAAATTACAAGGAGCACAAAGGAAAATACAAGAGGACTTATAAGTTATATTTATATATTTATAAATATGTAGCGAATGATGAAGACTTTCAAAGAAAACCAATGTGGTAGGCCAAGATGAAGCAATTATATACAGATTTTAGGTTATAATTGCTGAATATCCTAAGCCAAATTGTAGGAAAACATAAGCCCAGTCAGTATGCAATACTTTACTCAATATCAAATGAACAATGCTTACAACATAGATGTAACTAATTTGGGACCCCAAAAGTCATGCTTAAGATATATATGCAAGAAGAATGTTCCAGCATTGAATGGTTAATGACTCTTGTGCTTTAACTTGGAAAAAAATTAACCAGTATAACCTGTCAATATTCAATACATCAAGAAAAACCTCCAATGTAAAGGAACAGTTGAGAAGAATATTGCTATTATGAGAGAAATGTTTACCTGTACAATTTGGAGCTGAATACTTTATGTGGTTCTTCATTCTGACGATTGCATATGATGTTGTTTCCATATTAGCCCTCCTCTTCATCATCGTTAATAAATTCATGATCTGAATATTGTTCACCATCAGAATAAGGCTGGTTTCTATCAGGAACCTCTAACATTTTGCATGATCTTGACCTCACTTTGTTGCGGCGTTCGCTACAAGAAGACCGGCTCCTGCTCCACAAGCAAGCCATCGCCGCCGCTCACCTGTCTGACAGCCCCCTCCACATCGCTGCAATGCTTGGCCACTCCGACCTCGTGCGGGAGATCCTCGTCGTAAACCCGGAGCTCGCACATGGCCGCAACCGCGAAGGCCTTTCTGATGGGAATATATTGCGGAATAACCTTTGTATATGAACAAGTACTAGAAAACCATAATACGCAGTGGAATTAAATAAATCACAATCAAACATAACACTAAGATATACGTGGAAAACCCTTCCAATATGATGGGTAAAAACCACATGGCAAACTAGAAATAATCCACTATGAGTATAATGAATATACAAATCTCAATCTCTTGCCCTAAACCCTAGCAACAATCACAAGAGAATAACTGGGATACAAGGATCACGTCACTGCCTACAACATCTAAAACCTCTCCAAGTAATCACAGCAAGAGTCTACTATAGATTTGATCTAACCTGAGATGAAAATACTGCTAGATGATTGAGAATAGTCTCTTTGCGTTGTCCTTGTTTTCTTCCCTTTCTTTTCTCTTGTTTTTCTACCTTGTTCTCCTCCTTTTTGTTGCTGCGAGGATGTCCAAGTTGCTGCCTTTTTCTGCCTTTTCTCTACATCTAAAACGCAACCACCACACCCCCCTTATATTGATCTAGGGTTAGGTTAATAGGGGGTGTGGGCTGACAAAGCTCACATTGGGCTGAATATGTGGGCTGCCAGCCCAACACTTTCCGCCTTGCACTTGGCCGCTGCCCAAGGCCACTTATCCGTGGTGAACGAGCTGCTGCAGCACGCAGCCGCTGCCAATCTCTACTTGGCGATCGACAACGATGGCTTCATGCCCGCCCACACTGCAGCCTTTCAGGGCAGGCTTGATGTGTTGATAGTGTTACTGGATGCATGCCCGGAGTCTGCGCGAGCTGTGACATCGCAAGGTGACTCCATCCTTCATCTTACTGTAAAATTAAACAGCTTCGAGACCGTGCAGTTCTTGCTGAACAGAGCGGGTGAAAACGATGAGCTGCTCAACTCCAGAGATGCGAAAGGCAACACCGTCCTACACTTGGCTGTGGCTAGAAAATAGCTCAAGGTGAAACTAAACTTTTGTATATGAATAAATATTAGTAGGACATAATATGCAGTGAAATTAACTGGAATCACAATCAAATATAATATCAATATTTATATAGAAAACCTCTCGAACGTGGAGGGAAAAAATCATGAGACAAACTAAAGATAATTCACTATAGGAATAATGAATATGCAAATCTCAATCATTTGCCCAAAACCTTAACAATAATCACAAGAGAATAACTGAGATACAAGGATCACGTCATTGTGCACAATATCTAAATTCGGGTCTGAGGCACTTCTCCCTCGTGCTTCGAGCGTAGGCCTTTCTCGCTGTTGTGTTGTTGCCCCCAAAAGCTAGTCTCTTGATGATGAAATCGATTTGCCTCTCTATGGGGCCTTCGGGACATGGCGATGCTTCTCTTGGCTTCTGGAGGTAGCGCCCGTTGTGACCTATTCGGATCAACTCCTTAATTTGATTTCAGAGGTAGTGACAATCTTCGGTATCATGGCCGTAATCCCGGTGGAAACTACTCTCCTTGGTCTCACCACACCACTTTTGGAATTCACGCTAGAAATCATCTAAGCGATGGTTGACCACGGATAACTGGACCCTGAATGAGTTGTCTGTCGAGTCTGATGATAAGGTGTTAGGATCATGAAGTGATGGTGTGGCTCCGTGAGGTGCAAGTGCGCTTTTCTTAGGGAGGTTTCTAGGGGTTGCATTCTGCTCCCGGGCTTCTCATATCCCAACCTATTCCCCGTTTAACCTCTGCGGTGTCGGGTTAGTCAGGAGAGCCGCTAACTATACGATCTGCGGGATGAGCGGATCGACCGTTTGCATCATTCCCGTCAAGGTTTGTACTTGCTTAGCTAAGCCAAGGAACGCCTTAGGCAAAACTACAGAGGGTCCTATAGTGTTTCCAAGGGGATAGAGTCTCGGATCGTTGGACAAACACCAGTAGCGAAGCGCCAAAAATGTTGGTGAGGAGTTGCTCTCCGAATCCGAAAATGTTAGCGAGGAGTTGCTCTCTGAATCGGCATCAGGATGACCCCATCCTTGAGGACGGGGAGGAGTTGCTCTCCGAGTCCGAGAGTGAGGGTGAGCAGTTTGTTGTTCTCCCTTGGGTGTTGAGCTCCTACGGGATGCTCTTGCTACATCGACTCTCTTTCTAGTGCCAAAAAATGTTGGTGAACTCACGTGCCATGGCGCGAGGAGTCAGAACGACTTGGGTCCCCAGGAGTTGCTCTCCGAGTCCGAAAATGTTGGTGAGGAGTTGCTCTCCGAGTCCGAAAATGTTGGTGAGGAGTTGCTCTCCGAGTCCGAAAATGTTGGTGAGGAGTTGCTCTCCGAGTCCGAAAATGTTGGTGAGGAGTTGCTCTCCGAGTCCGAAAATGTTGGTGAGGAGTTGCTCTCCGAGTCCGAAAATGTTGGTGAGGAGTTGCTCTCCGAGTCCGAAAATGTTGGTGAGGAGTTGCTCTCCGAGTCCGAAAATGTTGGTGAGGAGTTGCTCTCCGAGTCCGAAAATGTTGGTGAGGAGTTGCTCTCCGAGTCCGAAAATGTTGGTGAGGAGTTGCTCTCCGAGTCCGAAAATGTTGGTGAGGAGTTGCTCTCCGAGTCCGAAAATGTTGGTGAGGAGTTGCTCTCCGAGTCCGAAAATGTTGGTGAGGAGTTGCTCTCCGAGTCCGAAAATGTTGGTGAGGAGTTGCTCTCCGAGTCCGAAAATGTTGGTGAGGAGTTGCTCTCCGAGTCCGAAAATGTTGGTGAGGAGTTGCTCTCCGAGTCCGAAAATGTTGGTGAGGAGTTGCTCTCCGAGTCCGAAAATGTTGGTGAGGAGTTGCTCTCCGAGTCCGAAAATGTTGGTGAGGAGTTGCTCTCCGAGTCCGAAAATGTTGGTGAGGAGTTGCTCTCCGAGTCCGAAAATGTTGGTGAGGAGTTGCTCTCCGAGTCCGAAAATGTTGGTGAGGAGTTGCTCTCCGAGTCCGAAAATGTTGGTGAGGAGTTGCTCTCCGAGTCCGAAAATGTTGGTGAGGAGTTGCTCTCCGAGTCCGAAAATGTTGGTGAGGAGTTGCTCTCCGAGTCCGAAAATGTTGGTGAGGAGTTGCTCTCCGAGTCCGAAAATGTTGGTGAGGAGTTGCTCTCCGAGTCCGAAAATGTTGGTGAGGAGTTGCTCTCCGAGTCCGAAAATGTTGGTGAGGAGTTGCTCTCCGAGTCCGAAAATGTTGGTGAGGAGTTGCTCTCCGAGTCCGAAAATGTTGGTGAGGAGTTGCTCTCCGAGTCCGAAAATGTTGGTGAGGAGTTGCTCTCCGAGTCCGAAAATGTTGGTGAGGAGTTGCTCTCCGAGTCCGAAAATGTTGGTGAGGAGTTGCTCTCCGAGTCCGAAAATGTTGGTGAGGAGTTGCTCTCCGAGTCCGAAAATGTTGGTGAGGAGTTGCTCTCCGAGTCCGAAAATGTTGGTGAGGAGTTGCTCTCCGAGTCCGAAAATGTTGGTGAGGAGTTGCTCTCCGAGTCCGAAAATGTTGGTGAGGAGTTGCTCTCCGAGTCCGAAAATGTTGGTGAGGAGTTGCTCTCCGAGTCCGAAAATGTTGGTGAGGAGTTGCTCTCCGAGTCCGAAAATGTTGGTGAGGAGTTGCTCTCCGAGTCCGAAAATGTTGGTGAGGAGTTGCTCTCCGAGTCCGAAAATGTTGGTGAGGAGTTGCTCTCCGAGTCCGAAAATGTTGGTGAGGAGTTGCTCTCCGAGTCCGAAAATGTTGGTGAGGAGTTGCTCTCCGAGTCCGAAAATGTTGGTGAGGAGTTGCTCTCCGAGTCCGAAAATGTTGGTGAGGAGTTGCTCTCCGAGTCCGAAAATGTTGGTGAGGAGTTGCTCTCCGAGTCCGAAAATGTTGGTGAGGAGTTGCTCTCCGAGTCCGAAAATGTTGGTGAGGAGTTGCTCTCCGAGTCCGAAAATGTTGGTGAGGAGTTGCTCTCCGAGTCCGAAAATGTTGGTGAGGAGTTGCTCTCCGAGTCCGAAAATGTTGGTGAGGAGTTGCTCTCCGAGTCCGAAAATGTTGGTGAGGAGTTGCTCTCCGAGTCCGAAAATGTTGGTGAGGAGTTGCTCTCCGAGTCCGAAAATGTTGGTGAGGAGTTGCTCTCCGAGTCCGAAAATGTTGGTGAGGAGTTGCTCTCCGAGTCCGAAAATGTTGGTGAGGAGTTGCTCTCCGAGTCCGAAAATGTTGGTGAGGAGTTGCTCTCCGAGTCCGAAAATGTTGGTGAGGAGTTGCTCTCCGAGTCCGAAAATGTTGGTGAGGAGTTGCTCTCCGAGTCCGAAAATGTTGGTGAGGAGTTGCTCTCCGAGTCCGAAAATGTTGGTGAGGAGTTGCTCTCCGAGTCCGAAAATGTTGGTGAGGAGTTGCTCTCCGAGTCCGAAAATGTTGGTGAGGAGTTGCTCTCCGAGTCCGAAAATGTTGGTGAGGAGTTGCTCTCCGAGTCCGAAAATGTTGGTGAGGAGTTGCTCTCCGAGTCCGAAAATGTTGGTGAGGAGTTGCTCTCCGAGTCCGAAAATGTTGGTGAGGAGTTGCTCTCCGAGTCCGAAAATGTTGGTGAGGAGTTGCTCTCCGAGTCCGAAAATGTTGGTGAGGAGTTGCTCTCCGAGTCCGAAAATGTTGGTGAGGAGTTGCTCTCCGAGTCCGAAAATGTTGGTGAGGAGTTGCTCTCCGAGTCCGAAAATGTTGGTGAGGAGTTGCTCTCCGAGTCCGAAAATGTTGGTGAGGAGTTGCTCTCCGAGTCCGAAAATGTTGGTGAGGAGTTGCTCTCCGAGTCCGAAAATGTTGGTGAGGAGTTGCTCTCCGAGTCCGAAAATGTTGGTGAGGAGTTGCTCTCCGAGTCCGAAAATGTTGGTGAGGAGTTGCTCTCCGAGTCCGAAAATGTTGGTGAGGAGTTGCTCTCCGAGTCCGAAAATGTTGGTGAGGAGTTGCTCTCCGAGTCCGAAAATGTTGGTGAGGAGTTGCTCTCCGAGTCCGAAAATGTTGGTGAGGAGTTGCTCTCCGAGTCCGAAAATGTTGGTGAGGAGTTGCTCTCCGAGTCCGAAAGGGAGGTGAGCAGTTGGTGGTTCTCCCTTGGGGTGAGCTCCTGCGGGATGCTCTTGCTACATCGACTCTCTTTATAGCACCAAAAATGTTGGTGAGGAGTTGCTCTCCGAGTCCGAAAATGTTGGTGAGGAGTTGCTCTCCGAGTCCGAAAATGTTGGTGAGGAGTTGCTCTCCGAGTCCGAAAATGTTGGTGAGGAGTTGCTCTCCGAGTCCGAAAATGTTGGTGAGGAGTTGCTCTCCGAGTCCGAAAATGTTGGTGAGGAGTTGCTCTCCGAGTCCGAAAATGTTGGTGAGGAGTTGCTCTCCGAGTCCGAAAATGTTGGTGAGGAGTTGCTCTCCGAGTCCGAAAATGTTGGTGAGGAGTTGCTCTCCGAGTCCGAAAATGTTGGTGAGGAGTTGCTCTCCGAGTCCGAAAATGTTGGTGAGGAGTTGCTCTCCGAGTCCGAAAATGTTGGTGAGGAGTTGCTCTCCGAGTCCGAAAATGTTGGTGAGGAGTTGCTCTCCGAGTCCGAAAATGTTGGTGAGGAGTTGCTCTCCGAGTCCGAAAATGTTGGTGAGGAGTTGCTCTCCGAGTCCGAAAATGTTGGTGAGGAGTTGCTCTCCGAGTCCGAAAATGTTGGTGAGGAGTTGCTCTCCGAGTCCGAAAATGTTGGTGAGGAGTTGCTCTCCGAGTCCGAAAATGTTGGTGAGGAGTTGCTCTCCGAGTCCGAAAATGTTGGTGAGGAGTTGCTCTCCGAGTCCGAAAATGTTGGTGAGGAGTTGCTCTCCGAGTCCGAAAATGTTGGTGAGGAGTTGCTCTCCGAGTCCGAAAATGTTGGTGAGGAGTTGCTCTCCGAGTCCGAAAATGTTGGTGAGGAGTTGCTCTCCGAGTCCGAAAATGTTGGTGAGGAGTTGCTCTCCGAGTCCGAAAATGTTGGTGAGGAGTTGCTCTCCGAGTCCGAAAATGTTGGTGAGGAGTTGCTCTCCGAGTCCGAAAATGTTGGTGAGGAGTTGCTCTCCGAGTCCGAAAATGTTGGTGAGGAGTTGCTCTCCGAGTCCGAAAATGTTGGTGAGGAGTTGCTCTCCGAGTCCGAAAATGTTGGTGAGGAGTTGCTCTCCGAGTCCGAAAATGTTGGTGAGGAGTTGCTCTCCGAGTCCGAAAATGTTGGTGAGGAGTTGCTCTCCGAGTCCGAAAATGTTGGTGAGGAGTTGCTCTCCGAGTCCGAAAATGTTGGTGAGGAGTTGCTCTCCGAGTCCGAAAATGTTGGTGAGGAGTTGCTCTCCGAGTCCGAAAATGTTGGTGAGGAGTTGCTCTCCGAGTCCGAAAATGTTGGTGAGGAGTTGCTCTCCGAGTCCGAAAATGTTGGTGAGGAGTTGCTCTCCGAGTCCGAAAATGTTGGTGAGGAGTTGCTCTCCGAGTCCGAAAATGTTGGTGAGGAGTTGCTCTCCGAGTCCGAAAATGTTGGTGAGGATCGGTCGTACGCGGATTAGGCATGGCGACTGATCCCCCAAGTGGCGAGTTCATACCTTTGTACAATCGCCACCCAATATGCGTGGAAAAAAGCGATGCGACACCATCTCAAGCTTTCCGGGATGGGACTTATCGAGAGGACATCCCCTTTTATGGGCTCCGACTCAGCATGGGAGGAAGGTAGCCCTTGTGCTGAATCTATAGGGGTGTGACGTGGCGTGGGTCGTGACGTGACCGAGATCCAAAATATGTCTTACAATGCACAACACACAACACACACACATACACACACACACATAACATACACAACACACACATAACATACACAACACACACATAACATACACAACACACACACAAACACACACACACACAAACACACACACACACCACACACACACATACACACACATCCATACATACATTACTCATAACACACACACACACACACACAACTCATAACACACACACAAACACACACACACACATAACATACACAACACACACACACACATACACACACACAACTCATAACAACACACACACAAACAACACACACACATACACACACACACATACACACACAACTCATAACACACACACAACACACACAACACACACACATACACACACACAACATATACAACACACACACACATAACATACACAACACACACATCCATACATACATTACTCATAACACACACACACAACACACACACATACACACACACAACTCATAACAACACACACACAAACAACACACACATAACATACACAACACACACACACACACACCACACACACACATAACATACACACACACACACATAACATACACACACACACATACACACACAACTCATAACAACACACACACACACATACACACACACAACTCATAACAACACACACATAACATACACACACACACATAACATACACAACACACACACACACATAACATACACACACACATACATACACACACACACATAACATACACAACTCATAACACACACACACACACACACACATAACATACACACACACAACACACACACACCACACACACACAACTCATAACACACACACACAACTCATAACACACACACACAAACACACACACAACACACACACATACACACACAAACACACACACAACACACACACATACACACACACAACTCATAACAACACACACACAAACACACACACATAACATACACACACACACAACTCATAACACACACACAACTCATAACACACACACACACATACACACACACATAACATACACAACACACACACACATACACACACATCCATACATACATTACTCATAACACACACACAAACACACACACAAACAACACACACACACACATATACACACACACAACTCATAACAACACACACACATACACACACACATAACATACACAACACACACACACATACACACAACTCATAACAACACATACTACACACACACACAACACACACACATATACACACACACACATATACACACACAACTCATAACACACACACACATACACACACACATAACATACACACACAACTCATAACACACAAACACACACACACCACACACACACAACAACACACACATACACAACACACACACACACAAACAACACACACATATACACACACACACAAACAACACACACACACATACATACACAACTTATATAACACACACACAAACAACACACACTACACACACACATACACACACAACACACACACAAACAACACACACATAACATACACAACTTATATAACACACACAACTCATAACAACACACACTATACACACACACATAACATACACAACACACACACACATATACACACACACAACTCAACATACACAACACACACAACACACACAACACACACACACACACACACACACACACACACACATACATACACAACACACAACATACACAACACACACACACCACACACACACACACACATACATAACTTATAACACACACACACACAACATACACAACACACACATACACAACACACACATAACATACACAACTTATAACACACACACATACACAACACACACAACACACACATAACATACACACACAACACACACACATAACATACACACACAACTCATAACACACCACACACACAAACACACACACACATAACATACACACACACACAAACAACACACACACAACACACACATACATACACAACTTATAACACACACACACACATAACATACACAACTCATAACACACACACATACACAACACACACACACAACACACACACATACACAACACACACATATACACACACACACACCACACACACACACAAACACACACACACACACACATATACACACACACAACTCATAACACACACAAACACACACACAACTCATAACACACACACATAACATACACACACAACACACACACATACATACACAACTCATAACAACACATACTACACACACACACACCACACACACACACCACACACATAACATACACAACACACACACATAACATACACAACACACACACACACACACATACACACACACATAACATACACAACTTATAACACACACAAACACACACACAACTCATAACACACACACACAAACAACACACACACATAACATACACAACTCATAACAACACACACTATACACACACACATACACACACACAAATATAACAAACATAACACACACACATATATAGACAACTCATAACAACACACACACATAACATACACAACTTATAACACACACACAACACACACACACAACAACACACACACAACTCATAACACACACACAAACAACACACACACACACAACACACACACAACACACACACAACTCAACATACACAACACACACAACTCATAACACACACACACAACAACACACACACACACACATACACACACACAACTCATAACACACACACATAACATACACAACTTATATAACACACACACAACAACACACTACACACACACACATATACACACACAAACAACACACACACATATATAGACAACTCATAACAACACACACTATACACACACACACAAACAACACACACACAACACACACACATATATAGACAACTCATAACAACACATACTACACACACACATACACACACAAATATAACAAACATAACACACACACATACACACACACACAACTCATAACACACACAACTCATAACACAACACACACACACATATATAGACAACTCATAACACACACAACTCAACATACACAACACACACATACATACACAACTTATAACACACACACACACATACACACACACACAAACAACACACACACAAACAACACACTACACACAATACAGAAAACTCATAACACAACACACACACACACATAACATACACAACTTATATAACACACACACATACAAACAACACACTACACACACACACATATACACACACACACATATACACACACACATACAAACAACACACACAACTCATAACACACACAACACACACACATACATACACAACTCATAACACACACACATAACATACACAACTCATAACACACACACAAACAACACACACACAACACACACATATACACACACACAACTCATAACACACACACACACACATAACATACACAACTCATAACACACACACATACACACACACAACACACACACATACACACACACATATATAGACAACTCATAACACAACACACACACATATATAGACAACTCATAACACACACACATACATACATAACTTATAACACACACACACAACTCATAACAACACACACTATACACACACACACACATATATAGACAACTCATAACACAACACACACATATATAGACAACTCATAACACACACAACTCAACATACACAACACACACATAACATACACAACACACACACAACACACACAACACACACACACATACACACACACAACTCAACATACACAACACACACACACACACACACATACATACACAACTCATAACAACACACACTATACACACACACACATAACATACACAAGACACGCACACATACACACAATTCATAACAACAAATACAACACACACACATAACATACACAACACACACACACACACCACACACACACACACAACTCAACATACACAACACACACACACACATAACATACACAACACACACACACAACACACACACACAACTCATAACACACACACATACATACACAACTTATAACACACACACACAACACACACACAACACACACATAACATACACAACTTATAACACACACAACACACACACAAATATAACAAACATAACACACACACATATATAGACAACTCATAACAACACACACTACACACACACACATAACATACACAAGACACGCACACATACACACAATTCATAACAACAAATACAACACACACACACACACACACACACACATACACACACAACTCAACATACACAACACACACAACACACACACATAATATACACAACACACACACACACATACATACACACACAACTCATAACACACACACATACATACACAACTTATATAACACACACACACACACACACATACATACACACACAACTCATAACACACACACAAACAACACACACACAACTCATAACACACACATATACACACACACACAACAACACACACACATACACACACACAACTCATAACACAACACACAACACACACACATATATAGACAACTCATAACACACACACATACACACACACACATAACATACACAAGACACGCACACATACACACACATAACATACACAACACACACATACACACACACACACACACAACACACACATAACATACACAACACACACACAACTCATAACAACACACACTACACACACACATACATACACAACTTATAACACACACATAACACACACACACAAACAACACACTACACACACACACAACACACACACAACACACACACACAACACACAACACACACATATACACACACACAACTCATAACACAACACACACATATACACACACACACACAACACACACACAACTCATAACACACACACACACATACACACACACA
>CM017195.1:45303842-45306342 GCA_004837865.1 Musa balbisiana | reverse complement strand
TAGGCTGCGGACCTTCCAGATTCCTTGGTCCCTTCGCGGAGCGACCTCCCACGGCGGGTGCCAGAGATGCTCCAACGGGCTAACCAATACATCGCAGCGGAGGCCTGGGCGGCTGCGAGGGGACGTGACGACCTTCCGCCGCGCTCCTAGAAGTCCAAGCATCCGCGGTGGCTACCCGATGTACTCATGAAAAGAAATCTAAGCCCCGCCTCAGTCTCTTCTGAGCAAAGGTTTAGTACCTGCCGGACCCCTTTTTCGGCTCGCGGTTGGCCCCGGCTTAAACCCTTATGAATCCAAACGCCTCGGCTACATGTTGCCCGAGACCACGCCTGCGCGACCTGCCCGCCTGCGTCGTGCTCCTCGGCTCCATGGCCTTCGAGACACACCTGCGCGACCTGCCCGCCTGCGTCGTGCTCCTCGGCTCCATGGCCTTCGAGACACACCTGCGCGACCTGCCCGCCTGCGTCGTGCTCCTCGGCTCCATGGCCTTCGAGACACACCTGCGCGACCTGCCCGCCTGCGTCGTGCTCCTCGGCTCCATGGCCTTCGAGACACACCTGCGCGACCTGCCCGCCTGCGTCGTGCTCCTCGGCTCCTCGGCTCCATGGCCTTCGAGACACACCTGCGCGACCTGCCCGCCTGCGTCGTGCTCCTCGGCTCCATGGCCTTCGAGACACACCTGCGCGACCTGCCCGCCTGCGTCGTGCTCCTCGGCTCCATGGCCTTCGAGACACACCTGCGCGACCTGCCCGCCTGCGTCGTGCTCCTCGGCTCCATGGCCTTCGAGACACACCTGCGCGACCTGCCCGCCTGCGTCGTGCTCCTCGGCTCCATGGCCTTCGAGACACACCTGCGCGACCTGCCCGCCTGCGTCGTGCTCCTCGGCTCCATGGCCTTCGAGACACACCTGCGCGACCTGCCCGCCTGCGTCGTGCTCCTCGGCTCCATGGCCTTCGAGACACACCTGCGCGACCTGCCCGCCTGCGTCGTGCTCCTCGGCTCCATGGCCTTCGAGACACACCTGCGCGACCTGCCCGCCTGCGTCGTGCTCCTCGGCTCCATGGCCTTCGAGACACACCTGCGCGACCTGCCCGCCTGCGTCGTGCTCCTCGGCTCCATGGCCTTCGAGACACACCTGCGCGACCTGCCCGCCTGCGTCGTGCTCCTCGGCTCCATGGCCTTCGAGACACACCTGCGCGACCTGCCCGCCTGCGTCGTGCTCCTCGGCTCCATGGCCTTCGAGACACACCTGCGCGACCTGCCCGCCTGCGTCGTGCTCCTCGGCTCCATGGCCTTCGAGACACACCTGCGCGACCTGCCCGCCTGCGTCGTGCTCCTCGGCTCCATGGCCTTCGAGACACACCTGCGCGACCTGCCCGCCTGCGTCGTGCTCCTCGGCTCCATGGCCTTCGAGACACACCTGCGCGACCTGCCCGCCTGCGTCGTGCTCCTCGGCTCCATGGCCTTCGAGACACACCTGCGCGACCTGCCCGCCTGCGTCGTGCTCCTCGGCTCCATGGCCTTCGAGACACACCTGCGCGACCTGCCCGCCTGCGTCGTGCTCCTCGGCTCCATGGCCTTCGAGACACACCTGCGCGACCTGCCCGCCTGCGTCGTGCTCCTCGGCTCCATGGCCTTCGAGACACACCTGCGCGACCTGCCCGCCTGCGTCGTGCTCCTCGGCTCCATGGCCTTCGAGACACACCTGCGCGACCTGCCCGCCTGCGTCGTGCTCCTCGGCTCCTCGGCTCCATGGCCTTCGAGACACACCTGCGCGGCCAGCCCGCCTGCGTCGTGCTCCTCGGCTCCTCGGCTCCTCGGCTCCATGGCCTTCGAGACACACCTGCGCGGCCAGCCCGCCTGCGTCGTGCTCCTCGGCTCCATGGCCTTCGAGACACACCTGCGCGGCCAGCCCGCCTGCGTCGTGCTCCTCGGCTCCATGGCCTTCGAGACACACCTGCGCGGCCAGCCCGCCTGCGTCGTGCTCCTCGGCTCCATGGCCTTCGAGACACACCTGCGCGGCCAGCCCGCCTGCGTCGTGCTCCTCGGCTCCTCGGCTCCATGGCCTTCGAGACACACCTGCGCGGCCAGCCCGCCTGCGTCGTGCTCCTCGGCTCCATGGCCTTCGAGACACACCTGCGCGGCCAGCCCGCCTGCGTCGTGCTCCTCGGCTCCATGGCCTTCGAGACACACCTGCGCGGCCAGCCCGCCTGCGTCGTGCTCCTCGGCTCCATGGCCTTCGAGACACACCTGCGCGGCCAGCCCGCCTGCGTCGTGCTCCTCGGCTCCATGGCCTTCGAGACACACCTGCGCGGCCAGCCCGCCTGCGTCGTGCTCCTCGGCTCCATGGCCTTCGAGACACACCTGCGCGGCCAGCCCGCCTGCGTCGTGCTCCTCGGCTCCATGGCCTTCGAGACACACCTGCGCGGCCAGCCCGCCTGCGTCGTGCTCCTCGGCTCCATGGCCTTCGAGACACACCTGCGCGGCCAGCCCGCCTGCG
>CM017195.1:45026342-45271342 GCA_004837865.1 Musa balbisiana | reverse complement strand
AGATTAATACGATGGTGGGTTTGTCAAACAAAAGAGGGGGCGAGGGGGCGACCAGCGGGGAATGGATTACTATAATCGATGATGTCATGGTTTTGATGGAGGAGGAGGCCCATAGACGTTGGAAAACAAAGAAGGATCAGGTCTTCTGCTCTTCGATCGGAGTTCATCGCTCAAAGATGGACAAGTAGCCATAAGCTTAGCAATAACTTATGGATCATCGCTCAATTGTTCGGATATAATCATAACTCAATTGATATTTGAAATATGAAGAAAGAAAGACAAGATCAGTTCTCATAGTTCATATATGATCAAGAAAGATATTATATCTAAAATGAGAAAAGATGAAGACGAGACTAGTTATTATAACTCAATTTAATCAAAAATTTAATAAAAATAATAATCAAAATAATAAAAATTTTAATAAAAAATCGAACAAGATGTCTCGTGGATACGTGGATAACACAGAGGCATCATCCTTCGTAACACTATTAACTCTTCAACTATAACAATAACTTCAACTCACGAAATAATTTCAATAATAATCACTATAACTATCAACAGTTCTGATATCTCAATAATAACAATTAACAAAAAATTATTTATCAACTTTGTGATAAAATTAGATATACAGGAAAAATTTATCGATCTTGACCTAAGCTTACAACTATATCAAATTGGCCTCAAGTAATATCATGACTACTTCGACTGCTCATTAAAGCGATTATATTATTGATTCTGATGCTTTCAATCATATCACTTCTAATCTGTAGAATTTATCCATCTACATCGACTATGGAGATACTGAAGACATCATCATTGGTGACAATAATGAAATTCCTATCACTCATATTAGTTCTACAATACTTAATTCACACATAAATATTTTTACACTTAATGATGTTTTGTGTACATCTTACATCCAAAGAAATATTATTTTTATCTATTAATTCTGTAAATAAAATAACACTTCTATTGAGTTCTTTTCTGACTTGATTCTTGTGAAGGATCTGAGCATAAGGATATTCTTAGTTCGAGACTATAATAAAAACAACATCTACGAGTGTCATTAGCTTCATAAGTCATCCAAATAATTGCTCTTGCTTTAGTTGCTATTCTAATCGACGTGTGGCATCGCTGCCTTGGTTATCTATTATTTTTTATTTAATAATAGTTAATTTCTCATTACTCCCTTCTAACTTCCGAGCAAAGTAGAATTGCTACTCATTGTGATGTTTACCTTAGTAATAAAATTTATAAACTACCTTTTAGAATGTCTTCCAAATCCTACTCCAAATAACTTAAAATTATTTATACTAATATTTGGAGCTTTGCCCTAACCATTTTCAATTTTCACTAAATATATATGGCTCTATTATCTTAAATATAAATCTGAAATTATTATAGTTTATACTTATTTTATAAAGATGATCGAGAATTTTTTTAATCTACCATTAAAATAGTTTTCTCTAATGAAAGAAGTAAATACCAAGCTTTACAACTTACCTCTCCTCATATGATATACAATATCTCACCCTTCTACACTAAGCCTTCATATTACTAACCTTTTGGTCAATAGTTTTTCAAACTATCTTATTAACCGTATTCTCATTCCAATCTTATAACATCAGTTACCACTTAAAAAATTATTTCACAAAACCTCAAATATTCAGAAACTAAAAATATTTAGTTGTTTATGTTATTTCTAGCTACGCTTTTATGCTTCAAATAAGTTAACACTAAGATCCAAGCCTTACATATTCATCGGGTACTCCCTTTAATATATGCTTTTAGGTGTTATGATCCTCAAAGTTAAAAAGACTTTCTATCACATCATATTATTTTTGTTGAATCCACCTTTCTTTTTCAAAATCTTAGTCCTTCGATAATGTAAGCCACCATAATAATCATATATCACTAAGTTTATAGGAGTACATCTCAAGCCTCCTCAAGCACATTTCTTACCACATCAACTAGCAATTCTCCTTTAGACTTATACTTCCTTATTACTCCAATTCAGCAATACCTCACATTCTTTATAACTTCTCTATCTATCTTTTAACCAACTCACTGTACAATGCCAGTTGAAGTAATGCCTTGAATACCACAAATGATGTCTTTGTTATCTCCTTGACCATGTGACACCGAAGTGCATCAGCCTAATCAAGTTCATGTCACTAACTTTTCATCAATTCTCTACTTTCAATACAACCCAATAATACCATCGAGCTTGAACATCACATAATAACATGCTCCAAAAATAACATCTTCAAATCATGTCAAATCCTTGATATCTACGCTATCATAAGTTCTCTACCAGACTTTACTAAACCCACAAGCTTAAAAATCTTCAAACTAGCATAAAGCCATGCATGAGGAATACGATGTTCTATTCCATAATATCATATAGACCCTTGCACTATCTTACCTCACACAAAATGTAATCGAGTATAAATTGATCTTTCAAATTAAGCAAAATTTAAATAGATCCATTGCTAAATACAAAACACATCTAATGGTCAAAGGGTTTCACCAATGACTAAGTATTAATTTCACAGAGACCTTCAGTCTAGTTGTTAAATCAATAATAATTTAACTTATTTTGAGTTTAGCTATCACTCAAAGTTGGCACGTATGTCAACTAGATGTTAAAAATGTTTTCTTAAAAGGGGCATGAAGATATCTTTATTGAACAACCTCTTAGTTTCATCCATCCTTAATATCTAAACCATATTTGTAAACTATGAAAAGTTATTTATAGACTTTGCCAAACTCCAAAAGCATAGAATATTGAACTTGACTCTTTTTTATATTAGTTAATTTTGTCAACTCTAAATTTAATCTCTCTTTGTTCGTACAATAAAAAAAAGATAGATCATATATCTATTAGCCTATATTGATGACATTATCATCATAGGTATTAATTCCATAGAGATTAAATAATTTATTAAGTAATTAGTAAATTGATTCTCCATTAAAGATCTAGAAACCTTAAGTTATTTTCTATAAGTGGAAGCAATATTTATATCTTTTAGACTTTTCCTATATCAAAAGAAGAATATTCAAGATCTATTATCAAAAACGGATATGTAGAATGTCAAAAAAGTTGTCACCCTACTCTTCTCCATTGAGTCACTCAAATTATATGATGGTAGCTCTACTATGGATCCCAAATAGTATCGACAAGTACTTGGTTTCTTATAGTATTTATCTCTTACACATCTAGACATTTCATTTACAATCAACAAATTATTACAATTCATATATCGCCTCTCCATTGCGTATTGGTCTACACTAAAATGTATTCTGCGATATCTTAAAGAGACTCTCAATCATGTACTTTTTCTTTATAAACACTCATTAATTTATCTTCATATCTTCATTGATGTTGATTGGGTAAGTAATACTAATGATAGAATATCTATATCAGCTTACACTATCTTTCTTAGAGTCAATCTGATTAGTTGGAGTTCTAAGAAATATAATACAATCGTAAGATCCACCGTTGAAGTTGAATACCGAGTCATTGCCACCATCAGTGTAGAACTCAACTAGGTTACCAATCTACTACATAAACTTAATATTATCTCTCAATTTACTCCTATAATATACTATAATGATGTCAATGCCACTTACCTCTAACCCTATGCTCCACTCTCGTATGAAATACATTTCCATCGACTTTTACTTTCTTAGAGATCAATTACTCAAATGTTTCTCACATTCATACTTCTAACCAATTAGCTAACTCTCTCACAAAGCTTCTCTTTTATAGGATATTTTGTTAGGACCGTAAACAGCACTAAGAGGAGGCAGGGTGTGAATTAATGCTTTCGTAAAGTTACAATGATTTGAAAACTCATTCGAAAAAAACTGTATCAGAAATGCGTTTAACTTAAAAACATTTATAAGAGTAGTGAGCAAGTAAATCAATTTTTAATATGAATAAAAAGTATAAAGTAAATATAAATCAATTTTATAGTGATTTGGTCATCATGACCTACATCCATTCTTGATTCCTCTTCTGTCAAGGCCACTAGCGTTCATTAACGATCTTATTTCAATGGGCGAAGAGTAATTACCCTCTTTATAACTATTTTCTCTTTTCATGGGCTTTGGAGAGAACCTTTACACATCTCTTTTATAATTAGATCTCACTTCTCCCTTCGAAAACTTCGAACTCTATGAGGAAGAGATTCACTAACTCAAGAGAGATTATAACTCTTTTCATTCTTCAAGTATTCTTTCCTCTTTCTACTATTTTTAGTACTATCGTAAGCAAAAATGAGTGAGGTATTTATAGACCTCAAATAACTTCAAAAATGGGCCTCCTAATGGGCCAAAATCAGCCCCAACTCAAGCCCAATGGGCCTCTAATTGAGTTAGCATGATTACACTCGAAACTAACTCAATTAAGACCTAAACTACTTTGATCTAGACACATATGATTACAAGCATGAATCCTATATTGTCCGGCATATCATTGGTTCATCTGATGCTTCGTTTGAACCTTCGGCACATCATCCTCTCCTTTAGCATATTACCCGATCCATCGGCATATTGATCTCTCGCAACATCCAATCTTCTTGGCGCAATATATAATCCTTCTAGTCCAATGCTCGAACTCATAGCATGAAGTCCTTCCTCATGTCAACCAGTCCTTCGGCCCGACGTTCAATCTTTTGACATGTTCTACTCCGACCCAATGTCTAATTCTCCTATATCAATCGATTAGTCTTTCCATGATCGAAGTTAGTCCTGTGTCACTCAAACGCTGATTAAATTATAACTTCATCATTAAAATTTAAGATTAAAAAATCTCCCTCTTTTTAATGATGACAACCAATTGATGATGACGTTTTAACTAAACTCCCCTTATCTATATGTCATATCGAGATAAAATTGAATTTAGAAAATGATAACCTTAAAATTCAAGTCAAAATAATTTTAATCATCAGTTTTGTTGGCATCTTAGTGCATCTCCATGCGTCGCGATCATCCATCTCAACCTCGTGGGTCCCGCTATCACCTCCACACTCTCGTTGCGCCTCCTTGTGTAATTACAACATAATCACAAACACACATGCCTTACCATAAACGAGAAAAATTAGAAGCTTGCAAGCCCCAATAATAGTAATAATAATCACATCACACATACATTACATCACATGATCCATAATCATCCGTCCACATCATATATCACATGTACATATCATATATAGGACTACTAGATAAATAATAAAAAGTTAATTAAACCATTTAATTAAATAATATTTTTTAGAAATTTAAGATATGTATGGAATTTTTTGATTTATGAAGGATATTTATGTAATTTGGATAAAATGGATAAACCTCAGAGTTTCTAAAATTGAGAGGGGCGAAATTATCTTTTTATCCAAAAAATCCTAAACCCTTCTGCGTTATTACCATTGCCACCCCGCTGGCGGCTCGCTCGTAGGTGCTTTACCCACAAGCAGCTCGCCCGCGAGCGATGTGCTCGCAAGCGCCGCCCTTGTGGCAATGTGGTGGTCCGATCGCCACCATTCAGGCGATTGCCTCTATAGGCGGGCGTTGCCCTTACCTGTAGGCGGCCTACCTACCTATGGGCATCGCCCCTGTGTGCAGGCAACCTTCCTACGGGTGCCCTACCAAGAGGGCCGACCCCTTCTTGCTAACTATTGCTATGTGGTGGTGTGTTGTCACGAGGAGAGAACTCGCAGCGAGGAAGAGGTGTGTCACCATTGCCGTCCACCATGTGAATCACCGCTAAAGAGGAGTTTGTGAGAACTCCTTCATCTATCAGACTAGGACTTGCCTTTCAAGGGATATACAAACTCCCTTAAGTGAGAACGTCTCACACTCTTGGTGCGGTTTTGTGATTTTAAATTTTACACTCACAGTCATTACCCAACAATCCGATGCTCTTTATTCGGGAAATGATTTTGTTTTATTTCTTCGCTGTGCATGTGATGCTCCCTTGATGGTTTCCCAATATTTCCACAATGACCAAAAGAGACGAGATAGCTTGAGCCCCATCATAAAGGTCTATATTATAAGTGATGAATAAGCATCTACCATGCCTCAGATTTTATTGGTGAAGCATGTGACAAAGTTTGCTAGCATCTCCTCCTCCCCTTGCTTAAGTCTGAGAAACATAGCTATGGATGGTCTCGGGTGCACGTTCCTAAGGAAGTGAAGTTTAAACTCCCTCGTGAGCTAGGTAAAAGAACCAATAGAAAGTGGCATCAAACGGGTGTACCATTCTCGTGTTATGTCTCTTAACATGGTTAGAAAGGTACGACATATTAGGGTGTTACTTGAGCATGAAAAGCTGTAATGTGCTTCATCGGGTCGACACTATTGTCGAATTGCTCCAACGACAGGAGGTGGAAGTTTGGTAGAATTAGTTTAGATGAATGATGACTGACTCGAGGTGGGGTCAACCAACACTTCCCCTTGGGATTGCTAGAACTCTCATCGAATCTCCTCCAAATGTCAGTCCATCTATCGTAGTTGGATCCATAGGGAATCCTTCATTAAATTAGTCGATTGAGTCTCGGGTTCAAGTAGAGTGGTGGTGCGGTCTGTTGAACTCCTTATTTGGGGAGTGAAGGGTGATCGACGGTTTGATAGGTCTTAAGTGCTTTTGGGATTTTGGCACCATGTCGGGTGAGGGAACCTCGATGGGTGCTAGCGCCGGTGGCGATTGAGCTGATAACCATAGTTGAATATATGATGTCGCCTGTTGGGATAACTAGGATAACAATAGAGCAATAGCTTTATATTATGCCAATTAGCATCTGTACTTGTTGGATGAGGTTCAGGAATACATCGATAGAGATGAGAAGGTGGCTCAAGAACATTCTTGGGGGTGAAAAGCCCCGGTCATTAAATAGACTCTAGCATTGCATTAGCATTTGTGCTGAGATAGTTGTGTCGATGTGTGAAAAGGGTAGTTGCTACCCCCATTGAGTGAATTAGTATTGTGGGTCGAGGGCAAAGCCTTCTCACTTAAATGTTCATTGAGAGGGTTAATGAACAGGTGTTCCTATGATATCGAGCCCTCATTTTAGCACCAAAATAATGAGAAAATATGTCAATGATGTTTTAGTCAACCCGACATTGTCCGGGCCCATATATACATGGCTATCCAAGGTGAAAACATCAATCTCCCGAGCTAACACCTGCATGAAGATTGAGATTAAGAAAGATTTTTCGATCCAATCCCTTCGATGCCCAAGTTAGTAACCCGATATATATAAGTGCGGACATAAATAGTAAAAAAAGATATATCCCCTATCCTTATGTTAAAAATAAGCTTTTATACTTGATCATAAAGGAACATAATATTTTATAAAATAAAATATTCTACTAGGAGGTCGTATTTAGCCACCTCCAATAATTTTCCCTTAGCCTCTTGTTCCGTGAGTGATAAAGGGGAAACATCTCATAATTGTTTGTTTTTAGCTCTTGTTCATATGATCAGACAAGTGAAAGGTGTCCTGTCTTCTCTTTCACCCTAGACATCACGTGATAATTATGTGTCAAATGATGATTGATTTATCGTGTACTTCATATCAATAGTAAATTCTTCAATAATAATAATTATTTATTTAATAAGTTTTGATTATTTTCAAGAGATAGCATTAATTATCTATTTCAAAGAGTGCACTTATATATATACAAAAAGAGCATTTATGTATGTGTTAGTACAGTAAGAGAGTCGATATCTCGGGGTGGTCTTCGTAGCTACGGTAACGAGAGAACGCTAGCCGGGATATAAGTCTCGCTCGCAACCGTCCGTGAAAACGGTCATACGTGTCGTTTCTAATATCATGTCAACGATCGACCGGTAATATAACATCCGTCACGCCTTTAGATTCGCGCCGATACTTGATTGGCTCCTTCTGAAGACCCGAAGCTATACGGCGGACGGTTGGCAAGCCAAGATATTTGTCTTTGCCGAAGTTGGCGGAGTCGGACATTATCTGCTCGTCTTCTTCGAAATCCCTCCATCGACCGATGCCTCTTCCCACGGCCTTCGCTTGTTGTGCATACTCGCCTCCCGCCCCCTCGATGATTTGCTCCGATCCCGGCGGGCATCTCAGGTCCGTCAAGACCCTCGTCCGCTCCACTGTCGAGATCCCTCCTCCGTCGCATCTCCCCCATCCTATCGAATCCCTCCGTCGGGGGAATTGGGTCAAGCTCATCTGCGGCGCCAGTTTCGAGGTAAGAGCAAGGCAGTAATATGATCCCAACATCCCTATCCCCGACCCTTCTTTCTTTTTTTCTTCTGACCGCACATTTCCCTTCCTTCCTTTTTCTTCAACAGGACGCGGCCGATGTCAGGAATCTATCCCTCGTCTACACTCTCGCCGGAGGTATTTAAGATCCTGAAGTTTGATGGTTTCGTATCCCACCATATTTCAAGAAAATTCATGTACTGATGATGGGCGACGGGGATTTGCGTAGTGGACTGCATTGATTGTGCAGCAGATGAACCAGTGGTTAACGCCGTTAACGAGGGGATCGATGCTGCGATGTCAATCTCTATGGTTAACCGGCCGTGGGTGATGATCAGTGTCAACGATGACAAAGAAGATCTTCATTTCCGCAAAGCTGGTAGAACCATTGCTCTCAGTGGACAAATAGTGAACCTTATTCTAGCTCATGTTCTTCGAGTTATAGATAGAGTTCATTTTCATTTTCCATGTTTATATAGTCATTTAGTTTCTGATTTCACCACGGCTACAAGATACTACGCTTGTCACTAGCCAATGGTTAATTATCTAGGATACCCGGACAGGAAACCATTTTCTTTAGGAAATGTATGCCTGCCCAGTAGACTTAAATAGGGAGAATTAAACTGCTTGTTATGCATTAAATGCTACTGAAAGCTGCTATATCGTATGAGAATCCACGCCCTCTTGCGATTGAGATATCAGTCTATTAAAAACCAGTTTTATACAAACTTATGAATAATTTCTATTGAAGCATTAAGCTATTCTGCCTTGCCCAGAATTTGATCCCGAGGATTGTCCATCTGATTGTCCTAGACCATGCGAAAAGGTTTGCCCTGCTACTGCAATATTGCTACAGAGAGTGTTTGAGGAAGGTGAGCTTGTGCAGAACACAGAATGGGGTAAACTTCAGGTGTGAATACATGTTGTCTTGTTAATATTGTGCATCTTTCTGATGTGGCTTTTAGTTGACTTATTCATTGTCCAGGGTGGAGTGATCACAGAACGCTGCTATGGGTGTGGACGATGCTTCCCCATCTGTCCTTATGATAAAATAAGTGGGTACTGTCTCCTTTTCATTACTTCAGAATTACTGCTGTTTGTCGTTGTCTTATTCTCCTATTTGTTACATTGACCAAAAAGGATATTTGAGTTTTTCTTTTTGTTCTGTTGTTCCTGTTACTTATTCTAAATCTCCAAGTCAAGTAAAATTTCATGTTGTATGACTTACCGAATTCATATTATTATTTGTCATATTTTATTGAATTTCTGTTGTGTTTGATTTCTTTTAGGAGCTATTACTTATGTTAGGGATCCTAGTACCACAACTAAGCTTTTGCAAAGGAGTGATGTGGATGCTATAGAGATACACACTAGTGGAAGGTTTGGGTTATTCTGTTTTCCTCAAGAAACCCTTTACTAGGAATTGGCCTTTTGAATAATGTTGTCTTTGCAATATCTTGGTGGCTTAAGTAACATATACTGTAAAACTTGATAGGTGCACTGATTTATTCAGCGAGCTTTGGAATAGCTTGGGTGATTCACTAAAAAATGTGAAGTTAGTAGCAGTAAGTTGGTTCCAGAATTTACTGAGTAATATTTCTTCTTGGTAACATCTTTCATGTTTTCAACAACCAAAACCTATGCATTTTCTTAATTATGAACAATTGCAGCTGGCATCCATCCTCCCATGCAGTAAGTAATTCTTATTACTTCATATATTCGAAGATCTTTCATGTGATAGCATAAAAATCTTGGTCTTAGGCTCTTAGCTTATTGATGCTAAAGATCATAGGTTTAAAATTAAATCTATGCAACACATGGCACTTATGTTAATGATGCATAAGAGTGTTACTTAAAGAGTCCTGAAAAGTCATCAGTTTGTTAAACATGCTAGCACAAATTGTTGACGATTTTTAGGTGGGGATATTTTAGGAACCGTGTTACACTAGGTACAATGATAAACCTATAATCTTTATGCTTTAAACAAACTAGTTTAATACATATCATAGCTGATATATTGGTAGATTTATTTTTTACAGGTGAAAAGGGGTAATTTGTGCAAGCCTATGACACCAGAAATATGGAGAGTAAATTATACCTAGAGTTACAAATCAAAGAGGTTTGTCATGGTATGTAAGACAATATGGACTTGCTACTAGTAAACTAAGCTGAAGCATTTTGGGTCTTACAGTCAAAGGTCTGTGTTATCCAAGTTACTGCACCAGTAGAGCTATCATGTCGGGTCATGACATAATTTACATGACAAGCAAAGTGCCAAAATATAGATCATTGATCGATTACATGTTCAAATTGAAACAAGTGTTTATATCAAAGTTTTTCCTTACCTAGAGATATGTTGGTCAGGTTTACAGATTCGGAAAGAAGATGCAAAATGAGAAAATGAAGCTGCAATTGACTTTAAAGTTCTTATGACAAGAATGAATTTGGAACATATCTAAAGTTTCTCAGTAGTTAGAAGCAGTATTTGGTTATTTTTCTTCTTTGTGGCAAAGGCTTATAACCAGAAGAGGAGTCTTGGAACATATTATTTATGACTCTACTCAAGTTAATGGCTACTAGTAGATCATGATAAAGTTAAAACAAATGTCATGAGTAAAATTGTATGGTTGAATTATTTGGGCGAGAAACCCACATCTAAAATTATCAGAATAGACATGACAGTTCTTGTCAAGATTTTTTTTTTCTCTTTTCTTCATTGTGTAGTGTTGTCTTTTAAGCAACGCTATTAGCTGTGGTAAAAAAACCACGAGTAAGACTATCAGAATAGATTTTTTTTTCCCTTTTATCACTTTTTCTTGCAACGTTGTCTTTCGAGTGATACATCATCCACTCATAATATGCCCCTATGGGTAGCTAGTACTACTAAGCAAGGTATACAATTTCGAATAATACCGTCCGGTACGGGCAGTACGTATCAGTCTGTCAACTTACCGGTACACGGATCGCTCGTTACCGGACGGAACGATATATATATATATATATATATATATATAATATTTTATATATAAATATATTTTTATTAATTTATATATATATATAAACTCGGCGATGTCTCCCCACCTGGGAGAAGAGAGAGGCGAATTATATATATGTATATACATATATGTATATATACCGAGCGGTATACCGAACGGTATATAGTTTCGTACTGTACCGAGCGAATGTCGAAACTCCGGTACGGTACGAAACTATATACCTTGCTACTAAGTACAATTCATTTTGACCAATGTGCCCAATGTGCTAGTCATTTAGATTCTTGGAAAGTATTGGTTTTAAATTTGGTTGGACAAAGAAAACTCCTTAAATGTTTCATATGGATAATCTGAATGTGTATTTAAAACAGATGATGTAAATTATCTGATTAAAATGCAAATCACTTAGCCTTTGTCTTTTCTGATACATTATCAGATAACAATAGACAAAAACAACAATTTTTGACTTTTTATGCTTTACATTTCAGGTTAGTTTGCCCAATGTTGGTGAATCGACTTTGCCTGTGATGAATCTGATATATGCTATAATGCAGCCTTATATTAAATGCTACAATCTATGGCAGGTCAGTATACAATGGTGATTTTATAAATTAACGTTAAATATTTGGCATTTGCTGTTTTTGGATCCTTGTCCAGGTTGTCATTCACAAGTTTTACTGGATCACAAGATTAAAGTTTTTCAAGCATGTTTTGAAATGGACCTGATGATCTCCATGTTACATTATATTTTCACCTCTAAATCTTAGCCTGGTTTAGTTAGACAGCTTAAATATGATAAAGCAAATACTCCTACCTTTATCCTATTATACCAAGGTGAAGTATCAAGAAATTAGCCAAATAGAGAAAGAAGACTAAGTATCATTAGCAACAAAAAAATGTAACTAGGAACAGAAATGAATTTGATTAAAGTGTTATGAGAAAATATTGAACTACATGCAGTCTGATAAAAATGCAGAATAAAGTGAATATCATTGTTTTTATACATTAGTAAGACTTTGTTAGATTTTTATGAATGACCATATGGAGGTCTAGAATGTATACATATAAGTCATACAATTTGTCATATTCCATATCCCTGTGAGTCATTTGCTCTTGTTTATATATTATATTTACACCTTGGCACAATGGTCCTATCAAATTCTACTAGGATATACCAGATGGTGGTCCATATTTGTATATATCTTTTGTTTCCAAAGTGTTCTGTTTTGTGTTTTGCTATTTCGAAATTATCTCTGTACTCATGCACGTGTATAATGCCTTTTATATATATCTGTTATTCTGTACAACAAAATGACATTGTAAATATATACTTGCATTACAATAGTTGGATGGCCGGCCTATGAGTGGAGACATTGGTAGAGGTGCAACAAAAGAGGCGGTAGACTTTGCTGTTCATTTGGCTGCTGCAAGAAACAAGCCTCATGGTAGATATGCAGGATAACACATATGGATTAAGTAAATAGTGATCGACATAAACCTTTCTGAAGCAGGATCAATAATTCTACCAAATTTGGCTTTGTAAGGGTTTTATCAGTTGGCTGGTGGCACTAATGCTTTCACTATCAAGAGCTTAAAGAAACAAGGGCTCTTCCAGACAATGACCATTGATGGTAGGCTCCTTTGTACTTGGTGTACCATAGGTTGTCTGATTTTACTCAATTACAACTTCTCTCTGGGTTTTAGTGAATTTACTTCAGAGCTTATTCTGGTTTCAACTGCTCAAAAGCAATTAGTGTTAGCTGGAAGTATATGCCTTCTGCTTTATGATATTTCTTTACATACTCTTAACCAATGTAATTGATCAAAGCAGAATACTTTGCTTTGTGACAAAAGGCAAGAAATGACAGGGTTGTCTTAGTTATTAATTTCTTACTGTAGCTTATTGACTGCACACTAGCAATTAGTAGTTCATTGCTTACAGCTTCATCAGATGCATAACATATGTGATGACCTATGATCTATTTGTTGTATTTACTATAGGGAACTCTTTAGAGAAAAGTAATGAGGATAAACAAGCTCGTCCTGAACAGGCATATATTGGTGGAATAGCTTATGGCAGCTATGCACGAAAGGTCATAATTTACACTAATTCAAGCAAATTTTAGCTAATTCTCCGTGTGCATGCTACACTTTTTAACTGGTTTTCAAGATGAACTTTATTTTACCAAGTTTACAGTCATTTTTCTGATCAATAGCATTACTACCTTGTATGTCTCACAAATAGTTTCTTCCTAATTGGATTTTGGATCAACGTTCATGCATAGATCTGGTCAGTCAGGAATATATGTTTGTTGATTGGTTTCTTCTTCCTTTCTTCTTTTGATGAGTGTGGGGATTTGGAGATGTTCCCAAATTTCCATAAAATAATTCAAATCCATGACCGAGTTGGTGAACAAACATGTATCATGATGCATAGTGTATTATATGGTACACTCGATATACATTCAAAGTAGATGTCTTCATTATATAATAGATTATTGGTCTAGATGGTGTGGGCCGACATTTGCAATACCCTATGTATGGACCTTGGGTGATTGGGTTGTAATATACACACAACTAGGAAATAAGTAAGATGTTCATTTTTGTCCTAGTGTTACAATGACAAGCTAAAATTTAGAAGCTGCAATGTTGAACTAACTGATGAAATGGTATGTAGAAAAAAAAATGGTACCTTAGGTAAGCATACAGTTGCTACTTTACATTGTATGTTCACATTATCCCTGGCTGTACAGCAAAGCTTGGTAGTCATAGATTTTTTATCAGTGAATATTGAAATTGTCCCTTACTGATAAGATAGCAAAGAGGTCTAAATGATAAATCACTTATTTCTTGCTGCTGACCACCTTTTTATGGTCTGTAGTATGTACATGTTGAGCCAGTGTATTGACTCCCGAGCATGTCCTGATTTTTCTATTTGTGATGGTTACTGAATTGAACAATTAGCATTATATTTACCTTCTCTATTCTAATAGGAAACTTTACTATGTCATTGATGCAGAATGTCTCCTCTTAAGTTTGTGGGATGTTTTATATTTAGTTTAAATTCTCTTAAAGGTTTGCTATAAACTCAACAGATTTTGCAAGTTTTAAGTTTGGTCAAAAGATTTACATTCTGTATTGTAGTTGGGTTTCCATTTTAAGCAAAAAGAGAATAGCTTTTCAGCTTCTTGGTTTGGGGTTACTGCTTTAGGACTTGCACATTTTTCTTGGTTGTAGACTTTTCTGTCACTCTAGTCATTACTAATAACAATGTGCTGCAGATTGTTGGAAAAATTTTGCACAAAATGCACACCCAACATGGTCATGCATACATAGAGGACCATCCAGAGTACCTAGTGGAGGCAGTTAAAGAAGCTCTGACTTTAATAGGTCCTGTTAAGGGCTATGCAGAGCTCAGATTTTGATGGTAACTATGAGATTGGTTGTGAGATAAGTATATAATTTACAGGCATGACAGAGTATGATGTCAGAACGGTCGTATGATGTTGTGTGCAGATGTTTATGGTGTTGCTTATTGGAAGGGTTGAAGGAAAGCTAGTCTTAGTTCCTTCTAACAGTAGTTGACCATCAAATGTCAAACTGTCTCTCTGTTTGTCTGATCTCCTCAGAATGATTGTACATTTCTAAATTTTTCCATGCAATAACTAGTGACAAATAATTTGCCTATTCATGGATCTCCGGGAGTGCCTTCCAGGACAAGAATCAGCCTTACCACCAATAGATAATTTTATATAATGACCATCCACAAACATAGTGTTCAACTATAATAGAAAAAACAATTGATGATATATGTTTAGTAGAAGAGTATAAGCTATTTGTTTTTGAACATTTGAAGTGTGGTTAATAAGGGCTAGAACTTGAGGTAAATTTTAACTGTTTATTAGTTGAAGGCTGATGGTGAATATTAATACCATTTTGGAGTATGTGATAATGTGTTAATGAACAAATTCACAGAGTGGAATATATATCCTTTTTTCATCAAACCATGATCAATATATCATTATTTAGAAGATTGATATATATATATATATTATATATATATATATTATATATATATATATTATATATATATATTATATATATATATAATATATATATATATATTATATATATATATTATATATATATATTATATATATATATATAATATATATATATATTATATATATATATAATATATATATATATTATATATATATATTATATATATATATAATATATATATATATAATATATATATATATATATATATATATTATATATATATATTATATATATATATATAATATATATATATAGGTGGCCGCGCTCTACCTTTTCTCGATCGCTCTCCCACTTTTTTGTGATGACCAAAATACCCTTCGACACCAATCGTGTTCTCTCTTTCCAATCTCAAACGCTCCGCATCATCCACTCGCCACCCTCGCTCCGGTCGATGGCGGCCCTGTCGCCGGAGGATCCCGGGAGCGGAACCTCGGACGGGCCTGCCGAGGCGCTTTCCGGAAACTACCCGACCTAATGTGAGTGTGGTTAATAAGGGCTAGAACTTGAGGTAAATTTTAACTGTTTATTAGTTGAAGGCTGATGGTGAATATTAATACCATTTTGGAGTATGTGATAATGTGTTAATGAACAAATTCACAGAGTGGAATATATATCCTTTTTTCATCAACCATGATCAATATATCATTATTTAGAAGATTGAAAAAGAAAAAAAGTATGTACGCCTGTGATTTCATGATCACATATGTAAACTGATCGAGCAGCATAAGAATTACAATCGGAGTCGACTGGCAAGTGCATGCATCCGAGGTGAAGTGCCACAACCAAGTACTAACCAGATCGGACGTACCTTCCAGCGATACATGGCTGGGCGCTTTCAGTCCTCATCTTTCCTTACTCCAGTCGCGCAGCAGGCCGCCTGCGTCCGGGATCGCCTTTCACGACATGTGGTGTGGATTCTGCTCACTGCAAGTTGGAACAAAAGCGTCGATTTTTTTACGCAAAATAATCTTTTTGAAGCGCTTTGTTCATTTTCCGGATCACGATATGTTCACTGAAGAGTCCGCTCACCCTCCTACTTCAATTAAAGTCCCGTCGCCGCCGAGTGAGATTAAAGGTGCACGTGACCGGACCCAGAGCGAGTCTGATCGCCGATCGTGAGAAAAAAGTTGCTCGACTCGGACGATTTTGCAAAAAAAAGAAAAACAGTCATCTTGTTATCTACACGGCGTGAGATAAGCTTACGCAACGGTTTGCTCACCCACGGTGGTCTGAATATATATATATATATATATATATATATATATATATATATATATATATATATATATATATATATAGGTGGCCGCGCTCTACCTTTTCTCGATCGCTCTCCCACTTTTTTGTGATGACCAAAATACCCTTCGACACCAATCGTGTTCTCTCTTTCCAATCTCAAACGCTCCGCATCATCCACTCGCCACCCTCGCTCCGGTCGATGGCGGCCCTGTCGCCGGAGGATCCCGGGAGCGGAACCTCGGACGGGCCTGCCGAGGCGCTTTCCGGAAACTACCCGACCCCCCTGTCGCCGCCGTACCCGCCGCTGTCGAAGAAAGTAGAGCTCCATCGAGCGATGTCGGCGGCTGCGAGGTCCGGGCAATACGTCCTCTCTGCCGCCGATATCGTGTTCGAGGACCAGTATCTGGTGGTCGCCAACAAGCCCTCCGGGGTGTACTGCGAGGCCATCCTCTCCTCGCTTTCCTCCTCTTTGGGTTAGTTCCAGATCTCTCGTATTATTTCCTTCTGTCAGTTTTAGGTGCAACGATTTGGCTCAACATGACGAATTGAGTGGTGATAGAAGGAGATAATTTCTCAAAAGCAGATGATTATCGTTTCAAATGTTATTGAATTTGTCTTTAAGTAAAAGCAAAATAGGACCTTTTTTTCTTTATGTAAATTTATTTGCTAATGATAATTACGTACACGGTAGAGTTGATAGGAAGGACTCATGATTCAGTGGTATGACAATAGAAGAGAAACAGGTGAAACCGGCTTTACCTGACGTGGAATTGGCAAAAGGATAGAGCTCAGCGACTCAGTTAAAAGCAGATAGATGCCTGATTCTTAGAAGGTTATAGAGAAATTTGGGGAGACAAAGAAGGAAAGAAAAAAAAAAAAACTATCATTAGAACATATTATGTGCCGTTACCAATCGATTGTCTGATGGAAATATCACAACTGAACTGTGCCACCATCTTGGAGACACAGATTTCTTTCTATGGGAGGTTGTGTATACCAGAGATATGCTTTGTGAATAACAATGCACAACAACAGATGCATCACATAAATGCACAACCATTGGGTAGGCAAGGCTGTTTATGCTCACTTTTTCTACTGAAGGTAAAAGTTACAAGGACCTTATATCATCTAGGTTGACAACGAAGACTTAATTTTGGTAAACCACTTATGGTTGACAAGCAAACCTGAATGGAACACCACAAAACAAAGGACTTATTTAGATTCTAGTCAAAAATTAAAATTATTTGGCTACTGATATGAAATATGTTGGAGGATAAACAATAAGGATAGATCACAACACAATGATGTTCAGACACTGGCAAAATAGATGCTAAAATTTATAATACGCTTATGAATTTTTGCCGAAATTAATGAATGTAAAAACATGTTTTTGAAGTTTGAAAAATTCTTAAATATAAAATCTGACTTAATCTCGAAAATGTATTCTGAAAAGTCAAAATAAGTTATAGGTTTTTGTATCTGATTCATATTTTTTTCCTAAAGTTTGAAAATGTTCTTAAATAAAAAATTAAACTTTTAGAATATATTCTGAAAGTTAATATTAGATTTTTGTATGTGTTATTGTTGCAAATATCTCATATAGAACACGGAGAACATTTAATTGAAGTACATTTGATGATACAAACATAAAACAATCATGTTGGATCTTACCATCGAAGGTATTATTTCGTTCAGGATTTGGATTGTTTAGCACCATCCCGGTCCATTACAGAATTCCGATCATTGAAGTCCAAAATCCTGAGTAAACTGGGGAATCCCAGCTCACATCAAGATAAATCCTTTGAAGTAATACCAGCATCTTTAGTACTAGTTGCTCTCCCTAAAGCAAAAAACTGAATTGTGGATGAACAAGAGAGGATAATGCAGAAAATACTGGATTGAAAAGGAAGTTGCCAACTTATTCTATTTGATGTATTTCCACCTGTTAACATTAGTGATCTTCCCTTATTCTAGACTATTCTCAGAATTTCAGATTTGATAAGCTTTTATCTCCCCTTTTATCTATATGAACTTCTATTGTGAATCAGCCTTTTAGTTCTTGAGGCAAGTTCCTATGTGGCATGAACTTGTCTCGGTTTGGTACTTGCTATAGAAAGTTGGTGTCAGGTGAACATAACATCTGTAGAGCATTCTACATCTTACACGGATTCCAATTCAGAAATAGCTAGGATGTGGATAGCTCCATGTAAAATTGGTTTAGTCTACACACAATCATGACAACCCAAGATGACCTAATCCATCTCCCTCTTTCTTTTCTTATTTTCCCTTCATGAGCACAGAGACTATCATTTAGGCTGCGTGATTACTTCTTGCTGATCGTAAGCTACCATTCCATTTCAGTTCTGGTTGGGTGAACAAATGAGTGAGTTGTCAGTAATTTGAACCATCATCTGCTAGACATCTTCCAAACAAGAAGAATTGATGAAAGAAGTACTTATGTATTTTTAGTTTGCAAGATTCTTAAGGAAAAGCTAAATCAATCCATCTCAAATGGACATAAAATGGTGTTGCGAGAGTAGAAGCTACAAAAACTTTATACTTTTACCTCTTTCAGGTCTCTTCTGATGTCCGAAATTGACAGGGTCTGCGATCGTCAAACCTGAATTTCATCTGGCGAACCGGCTGGACCGTGATACTAGTGGTCTTATGGTCATAACCAAATCCCACAAAGCTGCTGGTAGATTGGTGAAGGCATTTACTGATCACAAAGTCAAGAAAACTTACGTGGCACTCTGCATCGGGTATGCACCAGATTGGAACAAGATCAGGATAATCTCTGGTCATGGAAGATCAAAGTTTGGTGCATGGCGCGTGTACTCCACGGAGGAAATTGGCCGGACACTTCCAGGTGGATCCATGGTGAAGAATATGGTCACATCCTTTGAAGTTCTATTCATAAATGGTAAAGGAAAATTCAGAGAGCCTATTGATCACGAAGTGAATGATGTAGAGTCGGTGGTAGTCCAAAAGGAAGCTGAAAGGAGCATAGATGATGGCAAGAAGAGAGATCAAATTTTGATCAGGGCATACCCTCAGAGTGGGCGCACGCATCAGATTCGCCTCCACTGCCAGTATCTTGGAATTCCAATCAGAGGTGATGTCAAGTATGGTGGGTTTCATGAATGGAAGGGAATAACATACGACACTCATGCATTACATGCGGAAAGTTTGTCATTTGAGCACCCCATCACTGGCATGCCTGTCCGGATTCAGGCTCCATTGCCGTTGTGGGCAAGTGAGATATGTGGAGATATGCCACAGAAATCATGACAAGGCTGTCCATGATGTCAAGTTCCTGATTTATGCTGCATTGGGGCGAAGCTGATTGTTCCTTGCAGTGTCGGTCTGTTTTTTTTTTAATGTTAATGGCCTTTAGAAGATGAGGTATTCATGTAATATGTAATGTTTATTTAAACCAGCAGACTGTCTTGGTCGAACACATCAGTCTCCGTTTCCCAGAAATACGATCCGACCAATTCGGGCCATGCATCTATCGTATGGTTGGTTGGATTGAAGCCGTTAGTTGCTTCAATCTGATTGATGCGTGCGCCCACTCTAAACCCTAAACCCAAAATCCTAAATTTAAAACCTTAAAACCTAAACACTAAAATAATCTTACATCACTACTATTAATGACCAAACTATCTTGTATTATCATGAAATTTTATAGAAATTCAAGCAATATATAAAACTAACATAGAAATATCATTATTTATTTTGTCATGTAGAAACTAGGCTAAGAATGTATTGAGTTTCTAAAAGTCAGTCACATCTTGGTGCACACTTAATTTCATATTTCATAAAATCCTAAGTTTAACACTTAATTGTATATCAATGGGGTGTCAAATCAACTTAAATAAAATTCTTTTTAAAACATAAATAATTCTGAATACTTTGGCTAAAAAATCTATAACTCTATCACAAATTTTAGATTAAGGCAATACACGAATCCATTGAATCATAAAAAAAATGTATACAAAATATATATATATATTAAAGATTAATTTGAAACATAAATTACTAAAAAAAGCATATGAAAATATTAGTTTACCAATGACTAAGCTAAAACTATATTTATAGCTAAGGAAGGGTTGGACTTTCTTACATTGTTCTTTCTTGGCCTCTACGAAGGAAAGATGGAGAACGGGGAGAATATGTGAAAAGTGATAGAAAATGATCATAAGGACAAATTAGAGGGGAGGGGAGGGAATAATAGTGGATATTTGGGCTGTTTAGTGGACTGGCTTGATCGATTGGGCTCAACCAATTAGGCTCATCTTAAATTTTTTTATAATATAATTCTAGGGTTGATACAACTTACTTAATATGAGCCTAATTAATTTCAGTTTAAGTTCTTCATTTAATCTCATGTATATTAATATTTTTTTTATTTTTTATGTTTATTTATTATCCATGCGTTTTATATATCCTCCCCATTTATACCCTGATGATGATGTTTAAACCTTAAACTATTCTTGAAAAATACTTAAAGGTATTTTATAATTTGAAAATATCTTCTAATCACTATATACAAACTTATTATATATATATATATATATATATACACACACACACACACACACACACACATACATATAAAGCACGTAATTTTATCCTTACAAATAGATATATTCTTTTTCTCCGTTATGACATCCTTTGCACTATTTTTTATTATAAATTATTATTTTCATTATTGATAGTAAGATATGAAATTGAATTACCTGCATTTCTTATCATTTGCAAACTGATAAAAGAATCTTATCAAATTAACAAGTCAGAGTAATTTGACGACCCATCGAAAAGAAAAGAAAAGAAATCAGAAGCAACTTTATAATTAATTATTATTTTTCTGTTACTGTAATTATTCGACCCTTGTGATTCTGGTGGATTAGAAAAACCAAGTTAAAGGCTCCTTTTATATTTGGATTCTTGTGCATATAAACCTATTTCATTGCCCGTTTCCATTTCGTTGCGCGTTTGCCGATAGACTTCAGGGCGAGTCCACACTTCTTACCCACTCCCTAAAGGACTTCAAAAGCCCATCTTCACTCTTTCGGCGCAGCTCAAAAGACCTCGCCGCAAGAGGCGAACAATCAGTCCTCTCCCTCTCCCTCTCCCTCTCCTCGATAAGCCAAGAAACAAACCCTAGCCCTTCCCTCTTTCATCTCATCCTCCCTCGACCCCCCCAACCCTAGTCGATGTTCCCCTCTCCAATGGAGCTCCTCCGCTCCCACCTCCCCAGGGTTCGCATCCCCGAGCCCACCAACCGCATCTACAAGAGCGAGTGCTGCATCTCCTTCGACACCCCGGTAATTCCCTTCGAATCCCAGCGTTCTCCCCGATCTCTTCTTGCCCCATTCTTTCTGTCACTTCGCTTCGATTCGCTTCTGATCGTTTGATCGCGTTCCCGGTCGCGTTCAGAGGTCTGAGGGTGGCCTGTACGTGGATCTAAGCTCGTTTCTTGCGTTCGGGAAGGAGTATGTGGGATGGAACTATGAGAAGACTGGGAATCCCGTCTACCTTCGCATACAGCAGAGGCCGAAGCCTGTACCGGAGGACCGACCTCTCAAGAAGCCCACCCTTCTCGCCATTGGTACCTTTCAGATCGCTTCTTTGGTTTCTTCTGTTTGACTACTTTGGTTATCTTGTTCTTGAAATTGTTCGCAGTGTTAGAGCTAACTATATTGACTTTGATTTGTCCTTTAGAATAACCAGTTGGAACATTCAGAGCGTAACAACCTTTTTTACAGTGCCATTTGGCCCGTTTTTGATGTTGGTGTTAATTTTTGAAATACTCCACTTGATTTAGTTTGACCTTTAGAGCAATGTGAAAATTCTTTTCTCATCTAATTCATTTGTTTAGTATTTATTTTCACGCTTTCACAAAAAAATGTGATGACTCTTTGCTTTTTTAAAAATTTATTTTATTAATCCATTGCATAATATGTATGTACAAAATTTTTTTAAAACAACAATTTCATGATCTGGATGATTCCAGCTAATGATCATGTAACTCAGTTAAGATTCCTGGTCTAGATAGCTTATATTTACAGTGGCATGCTAAATTCACACGTTTTAGGATGCTTTCTGTGGTTGTTATATTAAAGCAGTAATGTATTTTCTTTCATTCATAGGTTGCATTGGTGGAACATATGAATGGTTATAGATCTTGATTATGCTTCTTGATTACTGTCAAATGGGTCTTTATTTATGGATTTTTTGGAAATTGTCCAAGGTCTGATAAATTTTTATTTGTTGGCTTGTCTTTGTAGCCTATGGTTCTTCATTGCCTTGGCATTACCTCAATGCTGACACTTGGAATCAATTTTAGAGGAAGTGTTCTTTACATGCCAAATATCATGATAGGTGGATGGAGATGATTAGATCTATTTTTTTAGAAAATTGTGTCTGTTTAAGATACTGAATCAGATCCCTACAGGGAAGTCTAGAACATGCTTATGGCAGGTCATGATAAACCTGCATGCAGTCACTAACAGGGGCAGCAAACGAACAGCTGGCTTCTATGTTGACTGGGCTGACTGCGTTACCATAACTTGCTTGGTGATTGAGTCAAAAAAATAAACATTTGCAAAGAACTAAAAATAGTTAATTTCTAAAGGTCTAAAAGAAACGAAGAAAAGATATGCACAAACATCCTGACTAAACAAGACAGAATTCTAACCTTTATCATACACTCCAGATGATATCGGGTTGGCCAATTAGAGTGCTCTCTGAGACCTATCATGCTTCATAAGGTATGCTTCCATCTCAATTTGGGTCATGACAGAGAGGTGCAGACGGATGCTGCTTAGAAGAGGAAATTTGCCTTTCAGATTGGTTAGGAGAAATTCAGCGTACTGCTAGGGCTACTGAAAATATCCAATTCTATTTGGAATCTAGCCCAAAATAAGGCAAGATAAGGTGTATAATTGGGGGACTCAACAACATGATTCCTACTTGGGGTGGAAGGCACAAAAATAAGGCTTACTGTCCCTGTACTAGTGCCTGTACGTAATACAGGCATCAACCCCCTCATGTGGTCCTTACATTGCCAAAAAGGTATCCTGCTTAAGCCACAGGCACATTGTAGGTTGTGTTAAGGACTTTTAGTCTCTTTTGGATCATTACAGCCAGTAGGAAAGTCTAGAGAATTATCGATGGGTGACTTGTATTAGGAAGCCAAGGCAGTGGTAGCCCGTATGCTAAGCTTCTAAGGTCTTTTTTCTTTCTTGGAACAAGAGAAACACTTGTTAGGATGTAAATCTGATGAGCACATTTAATTACTTTCATAGTGACTTAAGCAGACTACAGGTGTTAGCGATAAAGTGTGAATATGTCATAATAATTTATTCGAGCACTTGGGTAAGTTTTCTTGGTTGATGTCAGATGATTCGGCTGGATACATGGTACTATTAACATCTGATTAAAACCAACTAAGGTTACACTATGGTCCTTTAATGTCCACTACTTGCTTTATAGTCTTTTGCTTCTCAACAAAGTAAACTAATTTCACTTCAGATGTTCCTGAGGAAAGGGCTCCTTTAACATACCATATTTTTGCAGGAGTGGATGGAGGATTTGATTATCAAGAAACCGACTACGATGAAACTCACAACATTGTTATATTACCTGATTATGTGTCTCTTCCATTTCCATCTGTTGAATTGCCAGAAAAGGTATTTGTCTTCAGTTTTCTGTAAGGCCTGCAGCTAAGGCTTCTTACATGTGTTTTATGTTTGAGTAATTTATAGGTTAGGTTGGCTGTTGATGCCATTTTGATAGCTGAAGGTGCCGAACGCAAAGAGCAATTAGCAGCTTGGACTGCAGAGAAGAAGAAAGTGAGTGCCTATGTGATGAATTTGCAACAGATTAACAGTGGTGTTGTTGTGCCTCCATCTGGTTGGAAATGCTGCAAATGTGACAAGACTGATAATCTTTGGCTGAACCTAACTGATGGAATGATACTTTGTGGTCGGAGAAATTGGGATGGAAGTGGTGGCAATAATCATGCTATTGAACATTACAATGAGACAAAGTATCCTCTAGCCGTGAAACTTGGTACCATAACTGCTGATTTGGTAGGTGCAGGTAATGGTTTTTCTGCCCTCCAAAAGCATTTAAAGTTTTTTCTGTGATGGTTTTGCTTGTGTAAATCCTATTTTCTGGCATCAAGTTTGTGCTTATTTTTTTAATAATTCCTTGTTTCTTTTGTTTTTTTGATGCCAATGTTTCTAAGTTCTCGTTTGTATATAATTGAAATTTCACTCTTATTATTTCTCCTGCATTGAATCTTAGCATATCTTAATATACCAACATGCATTTCTGGTGTTATTCTTGAATACTTAATTGACTTCAATTTTGTTCCAAAAGTTCACATGGCTTGTGTTTATTTTGATGTGTTCCGATCAATGTATGACTTTGATATCTCTATTATGCCTATTTTTAGCACTTTCAATTTTGTTGTGTACAACAATTAGTCAGCAGAATTAATCTATAGCGCTCATTTATAGTTGCCATCAATTTGCTAATACTGGTACCTTCTATAAAAAAACTTGCAGTGGCTACAAGTCCATTCAGTTGTGATTTGTGTTGGGGTTTGAATTTATATACCAGTACAATCACTGCCGAATCTAAGCTGTTTCATTATTTTGTATGAAATCTAAATCTCAATGTGGCTGCTGGCTTATCTGAAACACCTTCCAACTTAACCAGCTTAACCTGTTTAATAAACAAACTGTTTCTGGCAGTGATTAAGAAAGGCGCTCCGGCGCTCGCCTAGGCGCTCGGGCGAGGCGAGGCGAGGCACGAGCGCCTCGCTAATGTCCCAGGCGGCGCGCTTCAAACAGGCGCCGCCTGGGCGCTCGCCCGAGCCCAGGCGCTGGGCGCTTCGGGCGAGCGCCTGGGTAAACCAAGGCGACCGAACCAGGATTTTAGGTCTGGTTCGGTCCTGGTTCGGTTGTTAGTTGGTTCAATCGAACCAACTAAACCTAACCCTTACCCAACCCTAACCTGCTGCCGCTGCCGCTCCCGATCCCGATCGCGATCTCGCTGCTCGTCGCTCCTGCTCCCGCTATCGCTGCTCGCCGTTGCCGCTGCTCGGGCCTCCCGCGAGCCCTCTCGCTGCTCGTGCCTCCCGCGAGCCCTCCCGCTGCTCGCGCCTCCCGCGAGCCCTCCCGCGAGCCTTCCCGCTGCTCGCGCCTCCCTCGAGCCCTCCCGCTGCTCGCGCCTTCCGCTCCCTTTCCCTTTCTCGCTGCCGCTGCCGCCGCTCGCCGCTGCTGCTACCGCCGCTCGTCGTTGCCGCTGCTTCCTCGTTTCTCCATCAGGCTCAGTATACTCTTAATATTAAGTTTATTTGAATTTTGAAATGATTAATTTTCTGTTAATAGATTAATAATATATTATTTTGATTTTAATGTTGTTAATAGCATATTTTTATTTAAAATTTTAAATAATTATATTTATTAATTATATTATATATTTTTATATTTTAGCGCCTCGCTTCGCTCGGGCGAGCGCCTAGCGCCTCGGGCGTTTGTGGACCTTGGCGCCTTTTGGCGCCTAGCGCTTTTTAAATCACTGGTTTCTGGTGCAGCCAAGGATGTCATGATTTACAACTCCTGAAATGGTTTGTTGGTACATAGGTTTATGGACAACTCTTGATTCACCTGATTTGACTATTTATATTGGAGATAAACTCAACATGGTTGACAAGATAATTGTGAAACATGTATAACATGATTAATCAAAAAATGTAATATAGTTAAAAGTTGATAATTATTTCATTTGGGTTAATTATCTGAAACTAAAATGTAATTCAAGAATGGTTACAACTGGTTTATGGCCCCAAACCCACAGAAGTTCAAGCACCTACAAATTTCATGATGATTTGGGTAGATTTGTTTAGTCAGATCAGGAAGTGTTAACCAGCTAAATTTTCTATCTCATGGATGATGCTATGATTGTAATGGAATGGGAATATGAGTAAACTTTTTTTAAATCAGAAAATTATAATGTGGATCATTTTCATAATTTTTGAGAAAAAAAAATTTGCCGGTATATGATTTAGCTATTCTATTCAAGTGATTGCCTTGAGTCTTTCCATTTGCTTTTCTAAAATCTGTTTGCCAAAATCAGCTATCTTCTACAGTCTCATGCTTTGGTATGGTGAATGACCTGGTCTGGGATTTGGTAGCTAGGGAAACAGGTAGCTGTTTCTAATGGAGATGCGATCTGTTTCCTATGTTTGTATCGTGATGATACCTAAAAGCTGATGTGCTTGTTGGTTTTGCGATGTAGTCTTCAGAATGTTGAGGTGGCATGCTATAACAAAAGGAAACTTAGTGTAAAAGGAGCTGAAGGACAGTATTTAAAGACAGAGGAGATGGATGAGTACAGTGAGTTCAAAAGTTTGCAGGCATACTGTCATACACCGAATATTGGAAGGATGAAGGTTATGTAGATGAATAAATTTGACTCATTTGTCATGAAAGCAAGATGTTAAACTAGCTTTCTGGAAATGGACCTAATGTAAACAAGGAGATAGAAAAATTAGTGTTACACACCAGCATGGGAGTAGAGAAAGATTATGTTACTACAAATACTAATTATGAGTGAGCCAGGAGTATCATGATGTCCCACAATATCTAGAATAAACACTTGGTGCTTGAAAGCGGTTTTGAACTGCATTTGTGGAGATTGCCTTGTGGCCATTGTGTTCCATAGCAGAGATCCAACAAGCCTAAGTATGTAAGGATATTCATATAGTCTGAGTGTTTCTTATTTCTTGTATCTTTAATTGGTTGTGTATTTATGTTTTCTTAATGTTTTATCTTTACCACATATTTTTTAATATGATATCTAGTCTTTAAAAAAATACTATTCATATCTCTTAACATAAAAACAAAAGCTATTTTTGCATATGTGTTTACATAATGAATGCATATTATTAACAGGCTTGATTGCCCAGGATGTTAACTCACATGTATTCTTAAAGTCATATTTAAACTATGAAACACCCAAGGAATAACTATAATTGCATCCAAGAAACTTTAGGAAAGCAGCCAGATGAAGAATGAGGTGTCAATAAAACATAATGTCAAGATTTACTTGGAAATAATATCGTGGGCTACGTAGATTATGTACATTCCAAAAGATGTGTAGTTTTTGATATGATATATGCATATTAGATCTCAACATTGCTTTCATATTTGGTACTTTGAACATAGTGAGGTGTATGTATTAAGATTAGAGGCATGACAGGAAATTGATATGTGATGTTAACCTCTTTTCTATTATAAATGATATCAATATAGCACCATGCCTTTGGTTCTTCTAGTAAGATATCGCTTATAGTGTAACCATTATGGCAGCTCAGATGTTTTTTCTTACCCCGAGGATGATACTGTTGAGGATCCCTTGTTAGCTCAACACTTGGCCTTTTTTGGTATCGATTTCTCATCATTGCAAAAGGTTGGTGATGACTTCGTCTCATTATAGATGATTTTACTTTTTTTGGGCTTGAACTATTTTATGTTTATTCATTTTCCTCTTTACTTTTTGCTAAGAAAACAAATTTTTTCCCTTGCTATGCTAAAAGGTTGTTGTTTTCATATCGTGTCATGTCTCTGTAGTGAATCCATTCCTGTTTAGTATCATTGCTGGTTTAATCAATATTGAGATGTTTGATGCTTTTGATGTTGCAATATGCTTCATAAGCTCTCCTAGTGGATAAATACTAGATATTGGTGTAAAACTTTGCAACAAGAAATATGCAGAATGATTTGACCCCTTAATTTCATCAATGAGTTCTACTTGGAGGTTAATCAAACTAATTATGCAACACAAGTACCTCCATGTTGTTTGTTAGTGGACCATCTATTGCACACTCATAAATTAAACACTGTGTCTATTGAGTTTTGCATACTCATTTTATTGGTGCCTAACCCAACATCTTATGATAAGTACATTTCAATTATGCATATTGTCACATAAGCCAAAACTGTCAATGAAGATGTAAAAATAAATTCATTAGATACATTATCTTTCTTTCATCCATATCTAAAGTAAACATAGGAAAGCTATAATTTGCAATAAGTTTAATATTAAAGTTGACAAGACACATGAAATTATGGTTCAGAATTAGTAAAAAAATAGAGATGTAGAATGAATTAAATTTTATGAACTTGTGCATGGTTAACTTGAGATCTTTAGATGTGAGCTTATATGTTCTATGCTCTATTATGAGGGATGGAGAAGGTTATTTATGCAGAGTGTTTGACATGAAGTTCATTACTGGAGAGACTGATTATTAAAAAATTAAATGTACTATATATATTGACTTTGAAAGTTTAAATTCATGTTGTGATGAGGAAGGCTTCTTTTAAGTGGTTGTGGTTGAAATGACAACCTGTGTGATGCTTAATATGTTTATGGAATATTTTCAGAACTTGGGGGTCCTTAGTAATGCTACAAACAGATTTTTCGAGTTACGTTGTCTTATTTTTGCAGACTGAAATGACTACAGCTGAGAGGGAACTTGACCAAAACACAAATTTTGACTGGAACCGTATTCAGGAAAGTGGGCAGGAAGTGGAACCCTTATTTGGACCAGGCTATACTGGTCTTGTAAATCTTGGAAATAGGTATTCATATGATGATGATACAGTGTTGTTTCTCATCAACACACTAGTTTGATGAATATTAACTACTTATTAACTGCTTTTTGTTGTTTATTTCTTTGTCAGCTGCTATATGGCATCGACAATACAAGTAGTTTTCACAACTCGTGCTTTTATCTCTAGGTTCATATCCATTTTGTGTATCTAAGATTTCTTAACTGAGGCCACTTGTAATTTATTGGATGTATGATGCTTTTATAATCATGTAATTGTGCTCCATACAGATATTATGAACATCAGAGTTTGAAGATGGCATTTGCAATGGCTACTTCTGATCCAACATTGGACTTGAATATGCAGTTGTAAGTGAAGATTGAACTTACAATTTTGTAGAAAACAAACAATCTATGTTGATTAAGTGTCAACTGATATTCATTGTGCCTAGATGTGTTTCATTGTTCCAACTTATTGAACTCAGCTGCATATTTTTATAAGCCGACTATTAATGTGATATTTGTCCATGCTTGTCTTGTCATACCCAAGGACTATTGTGCGAAACATGTATGTTTTGAAATTTCAGTGTGTTTGGAAAAGCTCATTAGATTGGCTGGTTGACCATGAACACTACAGACTTTAAGTTGTGAGATCATATTTCCAATCTACTATTGTTATGTTGTTTAGGGTCAGTTTTGAATCCAATGCTTTGCTAGAACTGGTGTCTTAAATTATTCCTATGCTGAATTAATCTTTGGATCTTACTCGTATTGGTGGTTTGCCTGGTACTGGGCAGCATTTTGTTGAAATAAACTGATTATTTGATAAGTTACACAAAAAAATCATGAATATAACTTTTTTTGTGATTTGGTCCATAAAATTATCTTTGTAAAACAAACAAGACTTTAGGTTTTATACAAGGTATCTTGGACCATGGGTGCCTTCTTCTTGTATATCTAGTTCTTATGATATAAGATGTGTTGAGTACTTGGTTGGTCAGTGTTATCCAAGGTTTGAAATATCGTACCGTACCGGAGTTTCGACGATCGCTCGGTACGGTACGGAACGGTATACCGAGCGGTATACCGTTCTATATATATATATATATATATATATATATATATAAAACTCGACGACGTCGTCGAGTTTATATTTATATAAAAATTAATATATATAAGATTATATATTTTTTTTATTTAAAAGGCGACGTCGCCTTTTCCTTCCCCACGCGGGGCGACGTCGCCTCGTTTATTTAAATATTTTATATATATATATATATTGATGTCACGTCGTCGAAAAAGGCAACGTCGCGTCGCCTCAGCGACGTCGCCGAACGTTGCTTTTTTTAATATATATATATATATTATATTATTATTATTTTTCGTTTCGTCCGGTAGCGGGCGGTCCGAGTACCGGTATGCCGTCGGACTGGTACGTACCGCCCGGTATTCGGTACGGCAAACCTTGGTGTTATCTAAATTTGATAATAAATGTTTCATATTCTTATTAGGAAAACAATACAAATTAATTGAAGCAAAGACTGATGGTTTAGATACCTTGTATGGTTGTACCATGTGAACCATTATTTTTTGTATCTACTTGGTTGGTCAAAGATATGATTTTTTGAATTTATGAACTCGAGTATGATGGCATGCCATGGTTTTGGAAGGGAAGATATGAAATTTGAAGTTGATTTTCTTGCTTTCAAATAATCTCGTATATAGATGTCGTTTGACCCTCAATTTTAGAGAACCGTAAGCCCTAGTATGAGTTTTTTCCCTCCTTCCATCTCTATTGTCAGTCATCATCATGGTGGTGCTGCCGACCTCTATCATTGGTCATCAAATTGATGGTGGGGACTTGTGTATATAGATCTAATGGCCGACTACTAATAGCTTAATTTAAGCATTTTGGGTCTTTCCATTGAGGTTTGCATCATGTAATTCATTAGGCTATTATATCATTTGTATTTAGACAATATCAAAGCTACTTCTTTTAGGTCTTTTCTCATGGGCTTTACATGTTGACATGGGGTTTACCTCGTGTGCACTGACATGATGTTTTCTTTGGTCCATATATTTTTAGGATTTGAATTGAGTTGGGGATTTCTTTAGTTCATTTTAATCATGGTACTGAGTGCTTTCTAAATGATTGGAAATTGGTTCCAATAGAACTGTCTATACCTGGCTTGACTGGTTGATAACTAGCTAGACCTTATGGAAGTTGGTTGGGATCACTTAGTTTATCCCTAGCATTCTTGGCAACATGGTTTGCCTTATCTGTCTGTACTAGTATACCGACCAGTTGTTGGTATGGTATATACCAAACTGTATCAGGCCATACCGAGCGTACCAACACATGGTACATGGGGGTATACTGATATACCACCTATATCAGTCCCCTGTTGGACCGGTATGTATCACCCGTATCGAGCGGTATGACGAACCTTGCTTGGCATTCCTTTGAGAAAATAATAGTTTCAGTGTTACTGATATTGCAAAGCATGCTCAACTTTGGTTTATGCCAAGGAATCTAAAAGGTGAACTCTGCTATTTTGTGCCTTGGTAAGCAAGTCATGTATTTTATTTGGGGAAATTCTCTCACCTGAAATAATAGCAAGGAAATACTTGAATGATTAATATCTACTTGTATACATGGAAGGCTTGTTAGAAGTAAATTTGAGCTAGCATTTCAAGTCACTTTGGTCAATTCAAGTACTTAACTCAGTTGTGAGAGTCTTTATCTACTTATCTATTCGGTACATTTTGGATGAACCAAAGGAGTTGCATCAAAGCTTTGGTAGATAGACTAACCAAAGGTTAAATGAGAGCTAAAGAAATGTGCTTACTCTGTCATATCATTTTCAGATTATGGACAAATTAAGACAACAAAACTAGAGAGTAGGATGGAATTGGTACAACGAGTCCTTTTTGTTTATCTTATTGAATCAACTGTTTCGTTGTCTAATGTGGATATGTGCATCTTGAACTTTTCTGAAGTAGTTTTTTCATCTCCATTTGCAATTTGAGGATTATGTTAGATTATAATTAGTCTTGTGTTTTTTTTGTTTTACAGCATGTAAATGTCGGCTCTTTAATGTTCATGACCTGAGTGACTTGCATGGGTGTTGACATTATTGTGATTTTTGAATATATTTTTCACACAGGACAAAACTGGCGCATGGTTTGCTGTCTGGTAAATATTCTGTGCCGATCCAAGAGGTATGTTTTTATACATAATTGTGGCTATTTTTAATGGGAATAAATGATTAATAATCAATTCTTTCAACCGGATCAATGAAGTTGACAATTCTAAAACCACAACTTCCACTTCTGTAAGTTCTGGTATACCTTTAGACCTTTTGCAGATATCGGAACTGAACCATTGGTATTGATTGTTTTAACTCTAGTTAGCTCTGTTTGGTATTATGATAAGGGCTTTAAATATATATGGGACATATTGCATTTGCCAGCATAGCAACTATGCACTCTGTCCTGTCTAGCTCATGCTTTATTTTGGAGGAACAATGAAATTTCTAGTCAGCATCTGTCTTCCATACTTCTAGATCATTATTCATAATATTTTATTTTGTTGCCTTCGCTGATCCACATATATGGAAAATTGTATTTATGTAATGACTCATGAAAACCTCAGTAATGAGACGAATTAAATTGAACTGAAAAAGAACAAGAGTACAAGCAAGAACTCAGTAATGAAGTGTAGCAATTAGTAATTTTGATTTTAAAGCTGCTACTGAGGTAAGTTTCTATCTTTTGAACTCCTGTCATGATTAGCTGTGATTAAAATTAAGGTATTGTTCTTTTAAAAGTTTTCTACAGCGTTGTTGAAGTTTTAAGAATAGTTTAATAAGTGGTTTGATAAATATTTTTGTGTTTAACAGGAAGCATCCTAGTTGAAGGTGAATATTGATATTAATTTCCTAGGTGAAATTGGAAACTTTCACATGACATTAATCATGTATCTTTCACTATGCTTTATTAAGAAGTTATACCTGTAACCAATTCAACTTATTAGGGAAGAAGATATTTGAGATTGATGTTCATCTAGATTTGGTCTATATGAAGCTGTCTAGTAAGATGTTCTGTTGGAATTTTTGGTTTTTGCTGATGCTAGGTCTTATATTTCCTTTTTGCTTCAGAAGCAAGAAGGTGTTCCCCCTCGCATGTTTAAAACAGTTATTGCTGCCAGCCATCCTGAGTTTTCAAGTATGAGGCAACAGGTACTTCTTTTTCCTGAGAATTGAAGAACTTGTACATGGAGTTAATGTGAGTCTCAAATTTGTTTAGTTACTTTTTGACCAATAGTTATTTAAAAAATAGTGAAATGCTATAATATGGCCTAATACTATTAAGTTTAAGTTTTAATTTATTTGAAGCCATAAAGTAAAGCAAGGTGAGATGAACCAAAGCTGAGATCTGTAATATGTTTGTAGGTTTTATTTAACTTTTTCATCCCATTCATTACCTTGTTTTAATATATTTCTTCATTGGACTAAATATTCTGGGCTTATTGGCCAAGTGTTTCCAAGGATTTTCTTGTGTTCATGTTATTGACAGTGACATCTAGATCAGTAGGTATGTGGTTCCTGTACTGTACTTGATTACTGCTGGATAAAAGTATGTGGATATTGGTGAGTCTTCTTGTAGCTTGATATGCATATCAAGGACCAATATGGAGCAATGACACATTTTGTTGAAATACGTGGGCCTGGAACATGGAGGCATATAGCTTGATTTTAATGCACTCTTTCTGCTGTTACTTGTGATAGCTGTATCATGTTAACTTGTAACTTCTTTTTTTATATATTAATAAGTTTCAAGTACTTTTCCTTTTTTGTGATTTATTTGAACTCATTTAAGATTGTCTATCTTTTTCTTCTTTTTTTGGGCAACGCCTTACACTTTTGACACTGTTAAATGACTATAAGATCTAGCTCTTGCATTAGCAATGTACAAACATTCCCAAGACACAGGCAGAGTGGATGGTCTCTAGGTGTATACTTGACCTGACATTGGCCAGTCACCTTGCCAATATATTTTGTATGGTTTTTGTTGCTTTTGTTCTTGTTTAGTGAGTATTATCCTCTTATTAGTTTGCTAGACTTGTGACTTATATTGTTTATTTAGGATGCTTTGGAGTTTTTTCTGCATTTTCTTGACCAAGTTGAACGGGTCAATTCTGGTAAACCTGAATTGGATCCTTCAAGGAGTTTTAAGTTTATAATTGAAGAACGTCTTCAGTGTCCCTCTGGGAAAGTTGCTTATAATAAAAGATCAGATTACATTCTCTCTTTGAGTATACCACTTCATGAAGCTACTAACAAAGGTAATTTGCTTAACCCTACCATTTTCTTGATATTGATATTTGAAGGTAGGCATTATTCTCTCCTTTTAATGATTCAGAACAGCTTGAAGCCTTTCACAAGATGAAAGCCGAAAGAAAATTAGAAGCGAAGGACATGTAAGTTAGAAGAGCATTTTCTCTATGTTTTTTGTCATTGAGTTCTGTAGTTTGTATTTTTTCCATGCGTCTTTGAACAGAGATAGGGATGAAATTGTACGACCAAGAGTTCCGTTGGAAGCATGCCTAGCTAGTTTTTCAGCTCCTGAGGAAGTCCATGACTTCTATAGCACTTCACTAAATGCAAAGACAACAGCAATCAAGTAAGTTTGTAGAGTAGCTGCTAACAAATTGATATTTTTCTGATTTGACAAATCTGAGAACAATATTTTGTTATTTGTATGTTCAATATTCAAATGCATAGAGTACCTCTGAACTCTAATGTTTTACATGCAAATTTCAAATTGATGTCATAAGAAGTGATGTGCATTCAAATACCAAGTACTGTTAACAATATAATTCTTAATGATGAGAGCCAATGGTATAATTTGGGCTTTCTATTGTGCCTATGAAACAAAAAAACCAGGTATCACAAATTTAAATAGAGATTATACTTCATTCAAAAAAGTGCCCATGAAATTTGAGAATAATTATGAATCACATATACATAAATTTAAATCCTAGTCATACCCAATTATAAAACCCTTTTTTTTACTAGTCCAATGGCTTGAAATTGAGGCTATCGCCAGATAAGCTTCTTGCAACAAGCTTACCAAAAAGGTAACTAATACTTAGTGGTCGTTCCATCGAATTGTCACGAACTTAGTTGGAATTGCTAAAGTTGTGAGACACCCTTGCGATAAGGTCATGGATATAGCACCCTTGCGCCAATGTCATAGACTTGGTTAGGATTGTCTAAGCAATGAGGTACCATTGCGTTATCCATCCGCAAAGAGTCAGTATAGTTGCAACCTCGCTCGGGTCCTGAAGAACCTATAAAAGAGCAAATTGATTAGTTCAAAAGTGAGTGATGGACAAGTCCCGATGTCTTGCGAAGATGACAGCTTTACAAGCAATTCAACAAACACTCAGTGTACAAGAGAGAAAAGAGAGGAAGGAGAAAACAAGGACTTTAGAAGACAAACGAATAGTCACAAGTATGCAAACAATTGCTCACCGGGTGTCGGGCATGATGGCTAGTTCTCGTAGGCTTAACGTGTGAACTTGTGAAATCCAATCAACGCTAATACTATCCTAAACCCCTATCTAGCCTAGTGCCACCTAGGGTGTTCCAGGGTGCTGCGATGGCTGACATTTTGCACCTTATCGCACTTTGCAGAAAACAAGCTGTGACACACGAAAACGAGGCCATTTTGGGGTTGTTTTGCCCGTTTTGGTGAGCAGTCGCTCCGTAGCGTTGCGTTTTGTTCCTACTCATAGTTTTAAAGCAAAAACATACAAAACCAAAGCAAAACACGCTGCCAAGCATATGTACAAGGAAACAAAAGCGATAAACGGTCTGTTGATGAAGATATTGCGAGTGTGTGACGACCGTTCGTGACATTCTCCCTCACTTAAACTGTCGACGCCCTTATCGATGCTTGTTGGTAGGCTTTAATGATTACTTCTTCGTTTCGTAGGGCATCATCAAGTTCCTAACTGGCTTTTGTTCGGGAAAGCTTTCGCCACTTTACTAAATATTTGGTCTGCTCTGGTCTATTGGATAGCTTTGTTATGCGATTCACTAAAATGGTTTCAACTCGTTTTTCGTAGGGGGCTCTGGTGATGTGTGGGGGTAGCTGAGTTGGAACATTTCGAGAAGCAACTTGCGAGTCAGAGTGGTAGGCTTCCAAGTTGCTTGTGTGGAAGACATTATGAATTTTGAGTCACGTCGACAGCTGCAACTTGTGGAGACATTGCTTACCTTGTTGATAATTGTGAAGGATCCTTTGTACTTGCGCACTAGTCCCCTATGCACTTGCTGCCTAAAGAACTGGAGTGATGCTAGTTGAAGTTTCACCAACACTAAGTCACCAACTTTAAACTCATATCATTGCCTTCTCAAGTCTTTTCACTTCATCTTTTTGTTCGCCTTCTTTAAGTAAGCCTTGCGCAATATCTGTGTTTCGGTGTCATTCCTTTGCAAAGTGATATGTTGACAGACTACTCCCAGTATAATCGATCACCAAGGTGTGAGGAGTTGACGGCTATTGTCTCGTAATGATCTCGTAGGGGCAAAGCTTCGTTGCAAGTTGTAGAAGTGGGCTATTCAACAACTTTACTCAATCCTATTGGTTGGGACTCACGTAGTAGTGTTAAAGGTATTACTCAAGGAGCGAATTTATTCTTTCGGTTTGATCATTCGTCTAGGGGTGGAGGCTTATGGAGAGGAACCCCTTTGCCAGTCCAGAGATCCACTTAGCTTTCGAGTTCACAGTCTTCATCCAACTCGAGCTCTTCTCTAGGTTCAACCCAAGTTGCCTTACTTCTCAGTTGACAATAAAATTATGGGTATCGGTCGTGTCTACCATCGCACGAGTTGTTCGTTCATTTAGCTTGATGTCCATGTACATCGACTTACTGCTTCCTATTTTCTGTGGCTTCATCTTCATGTTCTCTCCTACTTAATCTCGCAACGCATTTAACAAATGCATTGCTCCCATTCGGGGTCCTTGCAACTCATCGTTGTCGTTGGATTCCGAACTTTTCGAACTAAGGGCGATGATCTTGCCCTTGTTCGATTTGGGGGGTGGATTGATGCTGATAAGGCATCGAGTGCTTACTCTTGTGAGCACTCTCTCACAATGTGCAGTCCTTTGCACAAGAAGTATCTACCAAGTTTTAAGGCATTGCCTTTTGAGCTTGGCCCTTTGTGAGAACTTTTCTTTCGCTCGCTTTCAGACTCCTTCCCTCAAAAATATTTGGATGGGTGATTTCCCAAAAATTATTTCTACTCCAAGTCTTTCGAGGAAATAAAGTCAGTGAGCCTTATAGTTGTGATTGCCTCAATCGCATCGGTAACATTCCTTCGATGCAATTCTTGTTGTGCCCAGGGCTTCAAGCCATCAAGGAAGTTGAATATTTTGTCCTTCTTGGACATGTCTTGTATGTCTAGCATCAGCGCAGAAAATTGTTTCACGTAGTCCTGAATGTAAGTAGTACTTTTGTGGAGTTATCTTAGCTTCCTTCTTGCAACAAACTCTATATTCTTGGGTAGGAACTGAGTTCTTAACCCTTGCTTCAAGTCCTCCCATGTGTGCACTTGAAATTGACCTTGTTGGATCTCTTTCTAATGTGTTCGCCACCAAAGTTTTGTATCCCTATTTAGATACATGGTTGCTATTGAAATTTTAGTTTTTTTTAGAATCGAGCCTCATAGCTTGGAAGTATTATTCCATGTTGAACAGGAAATTCTTGAGCTCCTTTGCATCCCTGGCACCCCCGTAGTAATGCAGCTCGGGTGCCCTCAAGTTTTGTGACGAAGCAACACGGGTGTTGTTCTCTCCCGCATTAAGAGCACTTGTGACCAATGTAACCTTGGACATGAGTTCTGCCATGACTTTGTGTAGATGTTGCACGGAGTCTTTGGTGTCTTTTATCAATCGATTGACGAGGGACTCAACCTTGTCAATCTGAGATTCTATTTCTTCTAGCGAGTTCTCTATCCTAAGAAACTTTCGTTGGCGTTGATAGAGTTCCTCTAAACTTGCTTCAAGAATGTCAATGCGGGTTTTCGCAGCTGTAAGCCTCTCCTTATGGCTTCTTTTCTCGGTTAGCGCTCCAGATTGTTTTTCCTTCGCTCACGGAGATTAGCCAACTTCTCACTCGTCTTGTTCATTGTCGTGCTCCTCTTGAGTGGCTCCAATAGCTTGAGAGCGAGTTTGCACTTGCAGTCCACCTGCGACTGATTGGGGCAATGGTCTAGCTTACCCCATCTTGCTCAATTCTCGACGATGCTTTACCTAGCTAGAATTGTCGAAATCATGAGGCACCCTTACGGCAAGGCCATGGACTTAGTTAGAATTGTCTAAGTCGTGAGGCACCCTTGCGCCAGTGTCACGGACTTAGTTGAGATTGCTTAATTTGTGAGGCACCCTTGCGCCAATATCATGGACTTAGCTGGGATTGCCTAAATCGTGAGGCACGCTTTCAGTATCCGTCTGCAAAGGGTCATCCTAATTCCAACCTCGCTTAGGTCCCAAAGGATCCATGAAAAAACAAATGGATTAGTTTGAAAGCGAGCGGCGAACAAGTCTCGACGTCTAGTGAAGAAAGTAGCTTTACTAGCAATTTAGCAAACATTCGGTATGCAAGAGAGAAAAGAGAGGAATGAGAAAACAAGGACTTTAGAAGGCAAATAAACAGTCTAAAGTCCGCAAACGACTACTTACCCGGTGTCGAGCGCGATGGCAAATTCCCATAGGCTTAATGTGCAAATTTGTGAGATCCAATCAACGCCCAACACTATCCCAAACCCCTATCCAGCCTGGTGCCACTTGGGTGGTTCCAAGGTCCTGAGATGGCTGACGTTTTGCACCGCTTCGCGGCCTGCAGAAAACAAGCTGTGACACATGAAAACGGGGCTATTTTGCCGTAGTTTTGCCCATTTTGGTGAGTAGTCACTCTGCAGTGCTGCTATCTGTTCCTGCTCATAGTTTTCAAACAAAAAAAATACAAAAATCAAAGCAAAACATGCTGCCAAGATGTTGTGGTTTGTTGCCGAAGATGTTTGGTTTGTTGCCGAAGATGTTGTGGGTGTGTGACAACCGTTCGTGATAGAATGGTAAGCCTATTGGTTAGTACTTGTACTCCCCATATTCACTTCTCCTTGTTATGGTCCTTCTCTTTTTTGTCTTTTCTTCCTCTTCTTTCATTTCTTTGTTTCTCCTTGCCACCATCACTGCGCCTTCACCTCATCCTTCTTTACACATGTCATGCAACCTTTCTGCTTTTGCATGAATCAGTTGGGGTTAGTGATGTACGGAAAGGTAAAGGGAAAGATATGAAAACTTCATTTGGAAATAAAAAGAAGACATGACTTTCTTAATTTGACTACTAGTAAGAATTTTACCTTTTTTATCTTTGAAGCAACTGACCAAATGCCTTTTTAGGACTGCCAATTTTGCTACTTTCCCTGACTACCTTGTATTGCACATGAGGAAGTTTGTGATGGAAGAAGGATGGGTGCCAAAGAAACTAGGTATAATCCTTTTATTGTCTCAAGTCTTGGTGTTTTAATTTTTCCTTATGATTCCTGCGTTGTTCAATAATAGTTTACAATATGCATTGCAGATGTTTATATTGATGTTCCTGATGTAATTGACATCACACACATGCGTGGCAAGGGTTTGCAGCCAGGAGAAGAACTACTACCAGAAACAGGTCGGTAATGCTTATCTTTTAGATTCTCATCATGTTGGTGCGTTTCCAAAAAAAATGGATCATCTGTTCAGCTTTTCTTCTGTAGCTTATAATTTGATGGGTAAGTTTTGTAGGTCCTGATGGTGATGTTGAACACACCCATTTAGTTGCCAGTGAGGACATTGTTTCTAAGCTTGCAGCCATGGGTTTTAATTATCTGCATTGTCAGAAGGCTGCTATAAACACTGCAAATGCTGGAGTTGAGGAAGCAATGACTTGGTTGCTATCTCACATGAATGATCCAGGTTTGTGTATGGAACCACGAAGCAAGCTATTAACACTGAGTTTACTTGGCCATTATGTGAATAGCAACCAGTATTTTTTTATCTTATCAAGAAAATAATTGGTGAATAACTTGTTTTTCGGCACTCGATGCAGATATAGATGATCCTATTTCCCATAGATCAGATGCTATGGAACTTCAATTTGTTGATGAAACAAGTGTTGAAACTTTGATTTCATTTGGGTTTCAAGAAGACGTTGCTAGAAAAGCACTGAAAGCTTCAGTAAGATTCTTTTTTAACTTAAAACTCCTTTTCATGAAGTTCCATATACTTGTATTATTTGAAATGACCCTTTGACTGTTGCTGCTATGCATATATCACTTTTAGTTGGTTGCAACTTTAGTTCTTTCATTCTATATGACACTTTTCTCGTCTACATCCAGAAGTATTTCCTATAATTTGGTATTATCAGCTAGTCTGCTGGATGCACTAACTTTGTTATGGTTTACCCTTAAATAGGGTGGGGACATAGAGAAGGCTACAGATTGGATATTTAGCCACCCCGAGGCATCTGCCTCAGCAGATACAGATGCAACCTCAAGTGGCATGCAGGCTGGAGATCCTGGAGTACCAGATGGAATTGGCAGTTAATTTCCTTCAACTTTTGCCCAATTATTCTAAGCACATTAGGATAACAAGTTCCACTATATCCTTGTTTGCATTTACTGTTTATTTCTTTATGTTTACTTACAATGAGACATGCACTTGGTCGCTTTGATATGCTCAAGTTCTGGCACTTCATTTATGATATCAACTTTGAGAAATGAGCTGAGGCTTGAGTGACAAGCACCCAAGGGTAGTTTTCTCATAATTTTAATTGCCCCCAGGTGCTTAGAATATATAATGTAGAATTTCTAGCCTTTAGTTGACTAGAGTTATCTTTTCAGACAATAGAGAGGTAACTGTTTTGTCAAATGTTTTTGGGATTTGTAGATTTCATAAATCATTCAAATATCTGAATCTTTGACACTAGTTTTCTAAATCCTAATTTCATAGGCTGATCATTTTCTTTTTGAACATTAGATATCAATAGCACTTTATGTTAGGGAAAACAAAGTGTGGTCTATGAGCTTTCATAAGTCATTAAAACATTTGAATCTTTGTCATATGTTCTTAAACTCTCAGTTGCATCGGTTGTTCTTAAATCTGTGTGATTTTGCTTTGTTTATCTTTTCAACTCCTTATCATACTAGTGGTCTGTCTTATTTTTTGAGTGCTTAGTTGTATGATAAAGCTTTATATATATATATATATATATATATATATATATATATATATATATGTATGTATGTATGTATGTATGTATGTGCTTTTAAAAATATCATTGCTGGACAAACTATGTTTCCTTTTGTAAACTGATTTTGTTTTGCTGGAGGGAAAATATTATGCCTCAGGGTGTATGGTGCTCGAGTCTTTTGAACTTTGTTGATCTTGGTCAGTTGTGACCCATCTCTTATGCAGTTGAAAGTTTCTGTTGGCTCCTCTGCCGTGTTGGTTGCATGATTTTGTTTTCTTTTCCAGGTCATTTTAACGATTTTAATGTGCAGGATACAAGCTTATGGCATTAGTTAGCCACATTGGGACCTCTACCCACTGTGGGCATTATGTGGCCCATGTGCATAAAGATGGAAGATGGGTGATATTTAATGACAGCAAAGTCGGGGCTTCAGTTGATCCACCAAAAGACATGGGATACTTGTACTTCTACGAGAGAATAGATGGCTAAAGTCGCAATTGCTCAACCCTCTATTGAAAGCAGCAAATCTCTGGTGAGAGGGGAAATGACTAGCATTTGACAGGTCATAAAATTAACATCCCCCTGCTTATGCTTCAGTTCGACATCAAGCAACTTTTGTTTAGGCATTGTTTTCTATGGTTTGTTTTATTGGTGATTTTCTGTTAAATTATTCCTGATGTGAGGTCAATTGTCATGAATGGTTAAACAAAAATGCATTTGTTGCCTTTTCTCACAGACAAGATGATATTTAGTGTCGGTCCAAACTCGTCTCTTCCTAATGAGTTGCACAGTCGAAAATAAAGGTACTTTGGTAGTTGCGGTTTCTGGTTTAGGGTTTCTATACAGAGTATAGGACCGATACATGTGATTAGGTAGGAAGGAAACCATCTTGATCTGAAATTGGTTTGGGTGACGCTTGTGATCTGTAGCACTATTGCTGTGTTGTAGTTTACAATATTCTTCTATATTTTTTTATATCTTCATAGCCCAGTCGGCAGAAATTTTCATTTCAAATAGTGGAGAAATTGAAGCTTGCGAAAATTATACCTGATCATCAAGAGAGTAACCTGGAAATTGTTATAGTGTTAATGTTTCCGTGATATTACTGCTACTAAGTGATGCTGGAGCTTGGTAAATGTGGTTCTCATGCTGAAGGAAGTTTTCACCTACTTGGCAACTGGGAAAGAGGTGACTGATTTGGATATGATCCATCAGGAAGTTCCGTAAAATTTATGCTTGGATTTTTCTACCTAAACTGTATTACTGCAGGTATATAAATATAAATATATATATATATGTATGTATGTATGTATGTATGTATGTGTATATATATATATATATATATATATATATATGTATATGTGTATATATATATATAAATATATATGTATATGTGTATATACATATATATAAATATATATGTATATGTGTATATACATATATATAAATATATATGTATATGTGTATATACATATATATAAATATATATGTATATGTGTATATATATGTGTATACATATACATACGATTCGAGTGCGCAAGGTTGTTCACGTGGCTTCTCGACTGGAGAGGGTCAACTTTAGGTTGGGTCAGGGCATCGTCTAACAAGTTTGCCCAAGGTAGAGGCTCGTGATTGGTCGAGATGCATAACACAAGCATTGGTGGTTAAGATGCATAACTCGGCATCGTTTGGTCGAGATGTATAAATCGGGCTCATGACTGGTCGAGATACATAATTCGAGCTCATGACTAGTTGAGATGCAACTCAGGCTTTTGTTGGTCGAGATGCATAACTCGGGAATCATTTGGTCGAGATGTATAACTCGGGCACTATTTTGTTGAGATACATAACTCGAGCTCATGATTGATCGAGATTCATAACTTGGGCATATGACTGGTTGAGATTCGTACCTTGGGCTCATGATTAGTTGAGATGCACAACTCGAGTATTGGTTAGCCAAGATGCATAATTCAAGTACTGTTTGGCCAAGATGCATAACTCGAGCTCATGATTGGCCAAGATTCATAACTCGGGATATGACTAGTCGAAATTCGTGACTCGGGTTCATGATTGTTCGAGATGCATAACTTGAATATTGGTTGGTCAAGATGCACAACTCGAGCTCATTTGGTGACCCTATCGAGGTGGGCCTTGGGTCTTTCTTGACTGGCTCGAAAATCCTTAACGAGATGTATAGTTTTTTGGCAAGAAAACCTGTGTCTTGGCGAGACACTTGTTAGTAGGAAACTTTGGTGTTGACAAGACATTTGCTTGCGAGAACTCCGCTTTTGGCAAGAACTTTGGTTTTAGTAGGCTCACCCATCGGCGAGATTTGGATTCTTTGAATTCAATCGCTTTTTTCCTAGGAATCATGATGGCGAGGTGAGCTATTTCCCTCTCCTAAGAAGGCGAAGGGTCGTTTCAGGCAACAGGGTTTTTATAAACCCTCCATTGGCTATGAAGGCTTCATTCTACTCATTTGCTCCATTTTCCCCCACTAGCTCGTGCCTTCCTCTCCTTGGGCATTAACAGTTCAGGTCAGAATGTCATCATCCTCCTCTTCATTAAGTCGATTGTCGCCTGAGGTCGTAGCATCGTCCTTGAGTGGTCCTAGAGAAGTAGTTAGTTCATCCTCGGGTGGCATGTCCCCAGTCGACATAAAGGTCTTCAAGGCCTTACAAATGATGAAGTTGTCTCATGACTATGACTCAGTCATGATCGAGCAGCATCTTGAATGCCTTCGAGAACGTTATAACATCTTAGCTGACTAGGAGCTTCATGCTCCTTGGCCCAAGCATCGCTCTTACGACCCCCTCCCGAATGGGTTCAAGCTGACGGTCGATGCACTCGAGGTGGGACTTCAGTTCTTACTACATTCAGTTATCGAGGCTTATCTCAAGTGGTGGTGGATCTCGCCTTCATGACTCACACCCTCTTCTTTGCATGTTTTCACCTTTGCAAGGGACAGGGCAACTGTCACCTAATCGCCCGAGATGGTTTCAAGGTGAGCGGGGCACCTTCTAATAAAATGGGTGGAAGATTTACTACTTCTTTATAAGTTATAGTCAAGGATGGTGGTTCGATTGCTAGTCATAGGTATCTTACAAGTCAATCACGTGAGTGATGGCATGTGTAGCACGCTACATAATCTTTTTACTTAATAAGGATAAAATATATACAGAAATACTATTGGATCAAAATATATACAAGCTTAACAAGGGATAAAAAAAAAAAACCAAAAAAAGGACAAGAGGCAAAACTAATGGAAGAGTTGGTAGAATATGGCTTGTTTGGTTTCTTCTGCCCTCCTTTTTCTTTTTCCTCGGCTTTTTGCGTCATCCTTTAGCCTCTGGTTTGCTGAAAGCATTTGAAGTGCATAATGCATATCCTCTCCTCATCCACGTTTCTTTTTGTCGGAATCAGCTTTTGATCCTACCTGATTCCTTGCAGACCTGAGATGCAACACTTTTATGTTACTCATGCACTGTCTACAAAAACAATCTCTTCCCAAACAATAAGATAAGTTGTTCCTGAACAACAGGTGATCTGAACTGAGTAACATGAGATTCTTTTGATCATTAGTAACATGAGATTTTTGTTTCTCTTCATGAGAAAATTAAGACTGAATTCACAGCATCAATAAGCTTTAATAATATAAAGCCAATTAGCCTAAAGCTTGATGATGTCTAGTGTTATGAGACTGAGAAGCCGACAGAGATGTTTGAATGCATCCAATCTCTTCAAAAACATCTGATTCTTCTTCCAAACAAGTATGTAAGCTTGTGTCTGCAAACCTTGTGATGCTCCCAATCCACTTCTTACCGTATAACCACGAATGAAACCATGCATTCCAATGCAAATTTAGAAGAAGAATAAATGAAACACCGAAATTAATATTGAACTGAACGAAATCAAGCAGGAAAGTAATATTTAATTCTTAGTAACATCATACATATCAGCATCGGAAACATGCCTTGACGATTACTACTATCGTAGTGTAACACAAGCTTGCAATAAACCAGGTGAAGATACACCTCAAATAGTTTGCATTAAGAGCTACGGCGCGTGGAGACGTTGATTCCATAGTTGACTATAATCATCGTCACCGTCAAGCCTCAGACGTCAACGCTACATGACGAAATCTGCTGCAAGTGGAACGACGGGGCGCTGCCGCTGCCTTTCCCGTTGTCGATCGCAAGGAAAGCCGGGCAGTTGGCCTGCAGGTGGTAGTGACCGGAGACCCATGTCCCGACCTTCCACCGGAGACGCCCCTCCGCCTTGATATAGACCAGAAGGAGCCCCGCCTCGCGGTCTTGGTTGAGGGAGACGGCGAGGTACGGCGCCACGGCGACGGCGGCGCCGTACAGGTAGGGCGACCACACGACAACATCGTCGTGGCCCTGGTAGCCGGTGGGGAGCGCCGTGGAGGCGGTGATCCGCTGTCCCTTGTAGGCTGCAAAGGCGTCGAGCTTGTCGTAGTATACGCCGACGCGGTCGTTGAGGTTGCGGGAGTCGAGCGTGACCTGCATGACGGTGGTGAGGAGGTTGGCGCCTGCGGTGAGGTTGAGCTGGAAGATGGAGGTGTCCTTGAGGTAGAACTTGGGCTTGGAGGGGCGGAGGACGAGCCAGACGACGAGGATGACGATGACGACAACGATGATGAAGGTGAGGACGGCAGCGAAGAGGCGTCGGTACAGCTTGCGCCGCTGGCAGTGGCCATGGTTGCCGCAGTCCTTCGCTGACATGATAAAAGGATGATGAACAAGAAGAAGAAGAAGAAGAAGAAGAAGCAGGTTGACAGGAGCCAGAAATGTGAAGGTATATAGTGATACTAGAGAGTCAAAGAGAGGTGTGATGTTGGTAGGAAACGAGATCGAAGTGGTGTCATGCAAGTGTTACATGTATATAATCATTATTGCTGATGCAGCCATCAACCCTCATTTCTTCTTTTGCTGTCTGCGTCCTGCCACCTTTTTCTATATCCCCCATCTTCTGATTGCTACAACCTAAACCATCCAATACTGACAATGCTGGCCGGTCATTCTTAAATGAGTTTGAGATCTTTCTGTTGACTTGCACACTTGGAGCTATCAAAAGGCTCATATCTGCAAATTATTTTGTTTGCTTATGTAAAAAAACTTGTGAGCAAGATTTTAAATACCGGTGGATCCATAGATATTTACTAGTTTGTGGAATGATTAATATCAGATCATATTATTCGTTATTGATCGACATATTTTTTTGTTTTTTCCTAATATTGGATGGTATGAGTCAGTATGTTAATACAGTGATATCATACTAGTTTGTTGTTAACATGCGATGATGTAATTTTGAATAGTTTGAGCACACATATAAAAGTAATTCTCAAGGCTTAGAAAAGTTACCGGAGATGGCAGACCAAGGAAGCCAAGGATATCCCAAAACCTACGATGGAGGGCTTCATATATGAAAGAAAATAGATAATCCTCAACACTGCTGCTTTTTGAAAAGCCTGCAAACTAAATAGCAGCAAGAACTGTTTGATTCCTGAACTTGAATGTTTGATTAGAGAGGGAACAGGATCAGCAGTGAAGAGAAAAGAGATTCCGTGATGTAGATGATGGAAAAGATTGAAGGGAATCTGCTAAGAGAGAGAAAAAGAAAAGAAGCAAACGGCAGCATTAGCTAAAGTTGAAGTGGACCACCTTGGAATCTCACAAAGTTGAGGCAAGAAACATGTTGACATTTGGTTCACATCAAACCATCATTATGAATTATAGCAATTCTTATTATGTTAAAAAGGTAGGCAGAAAACAAGATGGCTGATGAGTATTTTTTAAATTCTGAAGTTAGTATTCTTGGATATTAATGAATTATAGTAGGGAAAGACTCTTAATTGAAGGAAAAAAAATTATAAAATTTAGGATTTGATCATTGTATAAATACTATGTACCCTTGGGTTATGATACTGCATTCTTGACAAATGCCTCTCCGACAATAAAATCAATTCCTAACATCAAAATATTGAGAACTAATTGGATTGGTCAACAAGCTAATGAGATCAAAAGAGAGAATATTTTGAATGTGTACATTGAAGTCCCTTTATAAAGTCGTTCAAAAATGGTTATGTTTGAGATCGTCACTAAAGAAAGTCAATCCCTATGGTATTTTGTGCAAAGGTGTATCATGATGTTTACAACTCCTAAAGCTCATGTCATCTAATTATGCTTATCACGGGGTCATAAATTAGACTAGCTTGCAACAACCATGTGTACTTAGATATGATCGCCACCTATCGATTGGATTTAACTAATAGGTTATTTAGATCATCAACTCATCGACTTTGTGTCATGTTTTAGCTTGTGTTAGGATGCACATTTGGCCCACGAGTTATCCTATCATCAAAATACACACTTGGCACATAGCCTATTTGTCATCGAAATGCATATTTGGCCCATAAGTTATGCATTGTTGAAATACACATTTTGGCCCATAGGATGCGCATCATTAAGCAACGTTGGTCGATCGATGTGAGGGTCATGTGGTCAAACACTTCCAATCAGCCCGATGAATAATATTTGGACAATCGATCATTAGGTCAAGAGGGCCTCTTGCTTTGGTGTTCAACTGGTCAGCCCGAGGCTTGAGACAAGTGACATGTATGGGGAACCTTCTCTCCTCATGCGATCATGATATGTAGACTTGCATGCACCAACCCTACCTCAATCTTTGATAAACACATTGATTTGGTTGCTTGACAAATTTAGTCAGATCTGGTGGCTGTACCTTCAATTGTCACACTACTTTTATGGGGTCTACAGGAGCGTCCATGTAAGGGTTGCATATACCATTAGGGATTCAAAAGATCATGATAAATTTGGCTGATCATCCTTGGCCAATGGCATTGGTACTACACATCCCATTAGTTGAAGAATCCAGTGTAAGGTTGTTTGGGCACTATAAATAGCCCTCCTGGCCATTCGCACCATTTAGTCTTTAAATCCTTTCAAAGCTTTTGAATCTTTGGACCTACTCGGAGTTTTCATATCTTCTTTTGCCTTCATACTACTCACTCCAACACTCGAATAGGTTTGAATGACTTCTTTGTCGGGTTTGTTTCCAATGTCTGACCATGAGTTGAATGGTTCTTCAGTCCCCTCATCACCTTTGGTGTCAACTTCCACTACTTCCCACTTTAGTGAAGGGGTCAATGTCATCGTGATGAGGGAAGCAATTGAACATCATTGATCATGTTGAGGTCGCAAGACTTTAACTCTTGGATCTCTAAGGCTGACTTGATACACATTAGGGAAGCTTTCAACATTCTCTTTAAGATCGAGCTGATAGCTCTTTAGCTTGACGATCGACCATATGAGTCATGTCATTTATTTTGTACCTCCCTTAATGCCCTGAAGGTGGGACTCAAATTCTTCCTCCATTTTTTTTAAATTATTTTTTTTAATTCTCCTACCCGAGTGGCATTGAACACTTGGTGCTACTTTTTGTCAAGGGGTGTCGAAGGCTTGGTATCTCCCCATCATCAACCCTACTACAATCTTGCTTTATCTGACACTTAGGGATTTGACCTATTTTCTTTTCGATCATCCCGGATGTCAAGTCCTAGAAGTACCTTCTTCCAACAAAGGTTGGAAGAAGAGATATACTTCTTTTTTTTCATGGAGGGGGTGGTTTATCAACTTGATGTGGTTCACTAGAAAGTTTCAAAATTTAATTCCAAGGTTGAGTGAGCCAAAGGAGGAGTAACATCGCTAGTTGTCTATTACCTTGTCGAAGTCCATGATTATCTTGCAAATGAGCAAGGTCTTGCAAGGTCTTGACTCGTCCCCTCAGCCTCTTTCTTTCCCATATAAGACTAACAGATTATTTATTTGTAAAGCCTCTTCACAATAACATCTTCCGAATTGTCGAAGCATCTAAAGCCTCTCGTCAGCATGAGAGGAAGCAAATGGCCAATAGGCCACCCCCAACTTAGAGAGCTAATGTGGTAGCCTAGGATCAAATGAGGGACGAGCTACCCCCTGAGGTGTGTGAGGTGGCTTGCCCGGTGACAAATAGTTGGGACCATATGACTATGGCCAAGGCACGCCTTAACAAGTGTCCTACATCCACCACACCATCACCTCGCTAAGTTAATACTGGAGGGGGCTTGAGGCACCCTCATCCTCCTAGACCACCGAGAGCTCCCGAGATGGTAGGAGCCAGGAAAGACACCATCGCTCGACTACAACATCGGGTAATCTACCAACCTCTACCCTATCCCCACACTCAAGAGGGGTTGGCTTAGTCGATGCATTTGGCATTTGTCCCATTGAGCGAGCAATCTTTTAGTATAAACTAGTGGCCACCTTGCCCAAAGGGGGGGAAGCATTTCCCCCCCTCGACCTAGCAGCAATGGATGCTAGTCAGGCTTGGGAAAATATCTCGGAAGGCTACGATATGGAATCATGGTGTTCTCATCTCGAGCCTAGCCAGGGGACTATATGTGAAGAAGGCCCACCAAAGATCTCATTATCGATGCACACAAGTCCTTTATTATGGTAAGCCCTAGTTTCATAATTCAGCTTATTAATGGTCTTGTCTTCGACAATTCTAACCATCGACTTATTTATAGGGACATCATCTAATAGTGGCTCTAGTGGATCGAGTCAAGGATTCCTCAATTGCCTTGGCCTAGGCAATCAAAGATAGATATAACTTCACTATGAAAGCTATGGAGAGAGATTCCCTAGTTAACAATGTCGAATGCCTTCATTTCTAGAAGATGGACTTGGAGAGGAAGTTGGCAATAGAGTAGCATTACTTAGTTGATTTGGCTAGTCGATTGGGCTAGTCGATTGGACTCTGCCCTTCGGTCAACAAACTGAGGTAAGGGCCGACCAACCTCCATCTTAACAAGGCTCTACTAAAACTTGGGTGCACTAAATTTAAGTTCTCAAACTCAAATGTCATATCCAAAAGCTATCCTTTAAGCTAGCATTCAAGCATTTATCATCAACATGCTTTATTTTCAATATGAACAATTTTTTTTTGTTATTTACACTGGAACAATTATCTTCGTACTTTGAAATCTTAGTATAAGAGTTCTATTGTTTATGTGAACATTATATCCTATCTTCAAAAGTTATCCTAAACTAAAAATATTTATCTTCATATTGAGCATATAATAGGCATTAGAAATAAAATAATAATTTTTATTTTTAACTTGAATAAGGATTTTACCTTTCCTCTTCACTTCCGAGAAGTCCCAAAAAAAAAATTGTCCATTTAATAGATATCTTAATAACTTTCCACGAGGATTACATTATCTTCTAAGATAATTTTACTTTTTTCTAAAAAAATATTAAAGATATTTTTTATCTTGAACTTGAACTTTTGAAGAATTATATTATCTTCTAAAATAATTTTACCTTCTTTCAAAAAATATTAAAGATATTTTTTATCTTGTCAAAAGATACATACACTTGTCAAGATATCAGAATGTTTCAACCATAATTATCCTCTTTTTTTTTTTCTTTTTTGCTCTTTGCTTTGATTTTATTAGTCTTCTGAAATGATCAAGATCTACTAGTAATTACTTGCCATCTTCTTATTAGATCATTCAAACACCATACAAACTAAAATTGGCTTGGTATCTGACTTCCATGCCTGAAGGGATGTTTAAGTATTTCTCAGTTTCATGTTCCTAAGGAATAGATAAGCCAACAATCTGTAGCCAAAGACCATGGCTATCATGGTTCCTACCTCCATCCCTCTGTTGTCCAGTCCAAGTTCTTCAATGAAACGAGACTTGCAAGGATTAGCGTTGTGGTGGCTTATGCTCGTGCATCCATACTGAGCCCTGAGGAGTAACCGGTACGCGTGATAGTTGAAAGACAGATGCCGAATCCATGACATGAAGAATGGAACCCTCTGCAATCACAACCAAGTTCATTTACGTTGCTATATATATATATATATATATACCTGACTGACTGATGCGTCGACGATTTACCTGCACGAAGAAACCACCAGATAACATGAAGGTCATGATGATCACAGAAGCTAATGTTGTTGCCTTCTTGATATCCATCAGAGCTGCACCAACGGCTAGTCCCAAACCCTGTCAAAGATTGCAGAAAATGTTGCTCATTTATTATTATGAGTATAGCTAGTCTTGCAGTTCTGATAAAAGGCAGTGTTTTCTTAAGAAGAGAATGGGATCATCCAAACAACACCATGACATACCTGAGCAGCTACAATGCTTAGAAATATTGTCAGCAAGCTTTCTAGAAATGTTGTGAAGTCTGATCTCAGGCCTGCCATGAAATAGACAATTAACAGGAAGACTATTGGCAGTATGAGATCCAATGGCAGATCACTCGTGGTTCTGGCAATGAAGTATGCACTGAGCTTGTACATGCCCACTGATCTCTCTTTGGCCAGTATCTCCCGTTCTTTAGGGAAGGTGAAGATAGCTGCAAAGACTGGGAAATAACCCCAGAACACCGAGATGAAGAACAGCAATCCTGCCTGATCTTGTAGGTTTTTGGGTGTGGAAGCATCTGAATTCCACCACAGCAATCCAATAATGACTGCAGTGGCTACAACCTGAATGACGCGGATACAACTCAGGTATTCGTGGCGCCTTTCCTTTAACCCCCTCCAGAAGAGGATGTGGCACTGCTCCCACCAACCCACCCTCGATTCATCCAAGCAGCAGGGGCCGGGGCCTCGTCCTTGCGTCATCCACATCGTGTCGATGGGAGCTGGCTTGAGAAGCTTTTGCTTCTCTATTCCGGCAACCCTGGTTTCGTAGGCACCCACCAGGTACTGCATGCCAAGGAAAGCTGAATGCATAAGCCAAGATCTGAAACGAGGAAGAAGCGATCGATGTAATAAATGTGGATATATCAGCTTATGCGTACTTCATGGATGTCCATGGACGATGACCATCTTCCTTCGATTTCGGGAGTTTTGCATAGGAATCTACGTTGCTGCAGTTCCAGAGGTACCGATTTGTCGTTGATGTTGCCGTTGGCGAGATCTATAAGGAACTCAGCTGGGTTCATCGGAATGAGAGGGCTGCAGCCAATCGAGGAGAAGTAGAGCATGGCTTCCGATGTCTTTCCGAAGTACAAGGAGCTGCCTCGCCCCAGCAGAATCAACTTGTCGAACATGTTGAACAGCCTGCTCGAAGGCTGGTGTATGGTAGTGACCACCGTCTTCCCGGCCTGCAGAAGAAGTGCCCCCGGTTACAATTCGCGAATGACAAACTGTTGAGCTGAATTCCCAGTTCAACATACATACATGAGCAATGTTGTGGAGCATCTGAGCTATCCGAAGTGCCGTGGTTGAATCGAGACCAGATGTTGGTTCATCCAGAAACAGAAGTGATGGATCGAGAAGGATTTCATTTCCGATACAGACCCTCTTCCTTTCCCCGCCGGAAATCCCGCTCGTGTATGCTCCACCTATTATGGTATCTTGGCACCTGTGGTAGGACATCACAGATCTCGCTTCCTCAACTAGAACTGGTCGTGATTCTGTACTGATGCTTGTAACAGTTCTTTACCTTTCAAGTCCAAGATCATGGATCACATTTATTACTCTTTCTTCCTTCTGCTGCTTGGTTAATGTCTTGGGAAGGCGAAGAAGAGCAGCATATGTTAAGGTCTCTCTCACCGTTAGGTTGGCAAACACAACATCATCTTGCAGCACAAATCCTATCCTGCTCACGGGGCACAAACTTCCAACTTTAGCATAGCTCTAATAGATAATATTGCACAAGAAGTTTGGTACCTTCGTTTAAGCCATTTAGAATATGGCTGATCGTTGTAGGTTATGAGGCCTCCATGGTCCTTAATTCTCATCTTCCCACTGAGGAGATTAAGTAGAGTTGTTTTACCTCCTCCTGATGGTCCCATCAGTGCTAGAACCTCACCAGGTTCCACGGATCCTGTGACTCCTTCAAGGATGTAGTTCATGGCAACTGAGCTCGTTCCTCCATTCTCTGCAACCTTGTATCCCACGTCCGAAAACTGCGGGATTGCAGAATTCTTTTGACACTAGTCCTAATAAATGGAAAACTACCTGAACATATCAAGAGCACGAAATTGTACCACATACAGTACCTTGAGATATATGGGGAAAGTTAGATCTATCTTCATTGCCATCCAAATATCTGAATCCAGGTTTTTCTTGTTGTTCATGGATCCTTCAGCTTCATCATCTTTGGCTGGAATGTTAATCAATCGAAATGTACTTGAATTTTGATGTCCATAAGGCTGAACTCTTTTATAGATAGATATAAACACAGTTTTCGATTTCTTGAGAAGTTGCCTCTTATTACTCTATGGTCTTGAGCAGAATAGTTTTGCATATGAACTTCTGAACAGAAATAATGGTGATATGCAGATATATATATATATATATATATATATATATATATATATATATAGAGAGAGAGAGAGAGAGAGAGAGAGAGAGAGAGAGAGAGAGAGAGAGAGAGAGAGAGATTTATAATGTATCTTACCATTAGCCACAGAAAATATTTTGAATCAGCAGCAATTAGAAAGAAAAAAGATAGCCCAACATAGCTATAGAATTTTGCAGCTTAATTGAACTCAATTATATGTTTTTCATTGTGATCCCTAAACTGAGATAATGTAGCTGCTTCGGCTGTAGTAATAGCTATCACCAATGTAGAACATGTCCTATAAGAATGAAGTGGACACGAATCTCTCACCATGTGCATGGTTCTTCCTCTGTGAAGTTTCTGGTGTCTCAGATGATGGCATGGAGGCCCAAAAGTCAACTACATGCTCTATTTCTCTTGAGCTCAATGTGCCATTAATGGCTAGTGCATCAGTAGCTACCAAATCTTGTGCTCTCTTTGCAGATCCTGCAGAAAAATTTGATACTGCTGATCCACCCTTGCTTCCGAAGCTTCCTATCCTCTTCAAGTTGATCCTGATTCCATGTTGATCATCCTTCATGCTGCTTATCATAGAGTCAGTGCTGTGAGATTTCATGATGCTATGGACTGGCCTTGATCTCGGAATGACATGGTCATCCATGATTGGGAAGGTTTGTTGAGTTGTTGGTACGAGTGATTTCTCTTCCATTGGCAACTGGCTGTAATGTGTCGAGTGTCAAGACAAATTATGCTTCCTAGTTGCTATTATGGAATTATAACATGAACTGGACTTTTGTTCTTTAGATTGATCTCTCTTATTGGTCTTTCTAATTGCTCGGTTGATTCCTACGCAACATTAGTTCCATAAAAATTGAGCAAGAGGGAGCATGCATGACAAGAAGATATCTAGCGATTGATTACCTGAGAAGATGGAGCTTGTCAACGAAAATAGCCCACACTCATGTGAACAAAGAGGAGATGGTTTGGAATGTGGGATGGAGTAGGGTGGCCTTAATAGAGTTTGCTTTGGGTTGGTGGATCTGCTTTAGAACAGATGCCACAATGATTGGAAGAGTCGGAAGGAAAAATAATCAGCCACATCACAAGTATCATCTTTGCAAATTTATGAGCCCTCTGCATCACATCGGCAAAGTTGTATTTATTTACACCTTCCAATGTCTCCCTCCCACCATAGTAGAATCACTGATGCAGGCCAAGGATGATGTCGGAGATTCAGTAATATTCACCGAAGCTAGTTCTCCCATGTGGGTTTACGTGCAAGAATCAAACATTCAAAGGATATACACACAAGCAGTTTCCAAAAATGCAGCTTTAATTTGTTTGGCACTCACTACTTTTTGGATTCTTTTATGTGTTTATCACTCATTTCTTATCGACAGCAGAGTATAAATAATATTCGCAAAATGTAAACAAAGAATTAGATATTACTCTTTTGTTCATCAGAAATTACTGTAAGCTTCATGCAAGGCACACATCTGCGCTTTTAGTACTGACATAGATTGTCCAATTTTTGGACGTGTTATTGTTTGCTGAGAAGAAGATAGCTAGATGTTACTACTGCTGGCTTCCGGTTCTACTTGTGTGTGTGACAGAGATGGCACTGCAAAGTTATCTTCCATGGCATGGCAGCGTAAGTGGAACAACTGCAATGGCAAAGCGACAAACAGGTGAGCGTCCATGTCCAGTCCTCACGGCTGGCTTTACCGAGAACGAAATCGACACAGGAAGGTGGTTCTTCTTTTGTTTACTGCAGCAATTATGATGCGTAGAGACAGCTTGATTGTCATGTCACTTCTGATGGTTGCTCTTCATGGACAAGAACGAGTAGGACATCACAACACTAGTGTCAATCACACAGTGACCAGCTGCAGAAAAAAAGGGAGCAAAAGAGTCCTCCTCCATGTGTTATTAACAGTGGCAACCGGATTGAAAGGCGTCCCCAAATCGCGCTCGAATGTTCGTCTTGGCCATTACGAAACTTTTACTAGTAAATAGCTAGTATAAATTAAGAATCATACTTTTTGTTGTTTGATGGGTTAGATCTTGATCATCCACCTAAAATGAGGAGGATGAAGCTGATCAAATGATTTCATTGATTTCTCCTCTGACGTTGATGTTAAAAGTTGCTTGGTAAAGGGGCTTCCTGAGCTCTGGAGAAGAGAGAAAGAGAGATGGAGGATAGCTTCGGTGTCGTTCACCATGGTGTTCTTGTGACTTGTGAGTATCTTGTCTGGAGATCACAACCGGACTAACAGATGTTAAGGTGTCAATGTCTTCTGAGCCGGTCTGTCATTATTATGAGGATGCTGATATCTTTCGAAGTAGTGTGCCGAGAACGCCGATATCTTTTGGATTGATTTGTCGATACGGAGGTCTTTTGTTGCAGTGAACATAACTACGTGTCAACAGTTGACTGGTGTGGTATATCATTCGGTGAAATCCAATGTGGGACATAATGGCTCGGGTGAGATCTGATAAGACATGCGTTAGGTGGTATACAGCATGCCCAAGTGGTCAAACCCTCAGATGATGCGTAAATGCAGAAGCTCGTTGATCCTTCGACGAGTCGTCTGATCACCCTCAGAATGTGACCACAGCAAGCACAAGTCATCGCACAGGAGCGTACAAGCAAGGCATTAATAAATGCCAAGCTGTGCAGGAGGAGGCGATGCCCCGTTTTTTGGGGAACGAAGACTGCCCACAATGGAGTGCGATACCTCCCCGTCTTCTTCTTCTCACAACTCCCCCCTTCGACATGACGTCTTCTGTGCTACACTGTTGCTGGAAAGCGCAAATGCCGAATTCGAGAATCGCAAAGCAACACACACTGTTTGCTTGCTGCTACAGGGTGCAAATGGAGATTACTGTACCCTTTCCCACAGAGTTGGAACGAGCATTGATGAAAGCCAAAAGCTAGTGGATGTATACATGGCGCGAGTACCCCCAAAGCTGAAACATTGGATAAGAAGGCCATTACGTGGCAGCCTTGGTTGCACTACTTTTTTCAAGTTTGATAAATCAAAGATGAAGATTTTGGATTGGTCAATACGTGGGTCCCAAACTCAAGAACATATAAATAAAAAGATGAAAGACTACGTTAAAAAGGAGCATCAATTTGTAAGCCTTCTTCGCGTTTGGAGTTACCCGAGTTGCACAATGAGTCAACGTTATGTATTAAAATGTGCTATAAAATTATCAACTAACAATTGACAGATATTTAGAAAATATACTTAAATTATAAGAGAAATAATTTTGATAGCTGAGAAGAACATAAGATCTATTGGCCGAATCACTTTTGAAGTAATAAAAGCAGTTGCTTGGACGCTTGCACACCCACATAACACCCAAAAAAAAAAAAAGGAATGGTCATTACAATTCACAATTGACAACTTGTTTCTTTCTAACACTTCTTTGTTTTATATCAAAAACAATCTCTGAAAGAAAAATCATGTCATATGTAGTCAAAATTATGATTTTATCAAATACTAATAAAACTCAATTATATATATATATATATATATACATATATATATATACATACATATATACATATATACATACATATATACATATATATACATACATATATGTTTAGTTGTTATGTTAGCATCACACATTATTATTTTAGTCATTAACGTCATATAATACTCAATAATAAAATATTGATTGACATGTGAGATTTATAAGGATTCTATCTTAAACCTATAAAAAAAAGAAAGAGTTGTAAAAAGGATAGTTGGTTTCGCCAATTGAAAAAAGATCGTTAGTGAATGTCGATGGTTTCGATGAAAGTGAATATAAGTCGTGATGATTGAACCATTATAAATTCGATATGCATTTCCTTTCTACTCTTCATTGCTATTGCTTTCTGAGTTAATTACTTATTACACTTACTTTAAGTCAAGCATACTTTTGATATTGATTTTCATCGAATGAAATTTTTAAAATTCTAATTTTACGAAAGCACTAATTCACCCCCTCTCTTAGTGTCATTACAATCCTAACAATCGCTAGGGCAAAGACCGATGGTGATTTGGTAGGAGATGATAGCATCGTTGGACGAGATAGCCATGACACGGCTATGGGGTTCGATAGGAAGCGAGATAGTCGAGGAGTCCCCCAACTCAGCTATTGAGCTAGCTGACCTTATTGACTCGTTCTATGACGTCAAGTAGGATCCATAAGTGAGGGATGGCCGAAAGTCGTTATCAAATGGGAGTAGGTTACTGTCGTGGAGGGAGGAGGGGCTCCGGGGCGAAGACTGGTGGCGCTCGCTTGAGGTCATGCCGGCTAAGTTGGAGGATAACTCGATGGTGGGTGATGAGAGCTAACAAAGTCTCTAGCGGCTACCACAAGTACATCGACATGATCGCTAGGGGCAATGCCTGCAACATTGTGAACATCAACCTTGCCGTAGAATTTGAGATAGCTAGGCGAACCACTAACTTCATGATGCACCTCTGTGTCCTTTTGACGATGTTTATTGGTAGCCAAGACTTGATTGAACATGTCGAGAAGCTAATGTGCGTTGCTAAAACGAAATCATCAGGCAGAGGGAGTATATGCAAGCCAAATAATTCAGCTCCTACAGGAGGATCAATGGTATGCTTATAGAGGAGGGTGTCGTTTAGGTTGTGGTAGGAAGTCGTGTATGGTAGAAGTTGGATATAGAGAGATGCTTGTGAATAGAAAAAAGTTGGTAATGGTACATAGGGGTTGTAAAAATTACTTTTTTAACCTCATTTTAGAGTCATTTTCTGCATGTGACGGTATTTCTATCGATAGAATTAATGGCATGAGAAGAAACATGATTAAATATTTTACATTCGTAAGTATAATAATCCTAATAAATCTTTTAAAAGTGTATAGACTAGAATGATAAACATAATTAACTACGAAGGATAATCTATAATTAGCCCAATCAATTTTTATTGGAATATAAAAAATTGAGACTCTTTGCTGACAAAACAAGGTTGATACTAGAAAAACCAAAAATATTGGATACTTTCGAAAAAAAAATATGAGATATTTTTTAAAAAAATATGCTTTTAATTATGATGTTTTATTTTTTTAGAGAACTATTCTATGTTCCATTTGAGAACGTTATAACTTTATTCAAAAGTTTTATGAGTAGATCAATCGAACCGATTTCAATTGGAATATGAAAACTAGAAAAAAAGAGTGATCCGAGAAAAACCAAAACATAGGATATACTTTTTAAACATGACAATCTAAAACATAGGTCTCACCGGGATTTGAACCCAGGTCGCCAGATTCAAAGTCTGGAGTGCTAACCACTACACCATGAAACCATTTACATTTGTCATTCTTAGAGCATTCTTACAATTTATTTAACCGCATGAGTACTTAAAACCACGAAACCAATAAGCTGCTTCTCAAACGAACAGCTAGTTGAAGGGTGTGCTCTTCGTTTGCTGCTTAAAAAAGGCTTCGAGGGACACTTTAAAGCAGGCTCTGATCATCCTCTACAAACTTTTGAATCATGTTAGTGCATGAAATGCAAACTCTGGTGGTTGAAGAGAAAAAGTATCATCTAGTCTCATTCAAACTGCTCTCCTCTGCACTCTGTATCTTCTGTATGGATTACTAAAACTAAGTTTCATAAGCAACCTTCATACAAGGTGTGTGACCTTTGCTTCACACCTGGTCTGTTAATGGGATACTTTAAACGGAGCTACAAAATTGGCCACCATTTTTTTGGGCTGTTTCTACAGGTCATGCTAAAGGTTGAAGATGGTATGTATCTTTGGCTTCTCCGCTCCGGGAACATTGGTGGTTTCTCCAAGAAGAATGAGCTCTTTGTTGGTCGTGTTGCCAGGCTAGGATTTGCAGCAGTGAGTGTGCTCTTTACCTTTTGATTCTACTTTGATCAACACAACACTCCTTCTCGCTGGATAGTATTGGTTGCCCCTCTCTTGAACAATAACATAATTGGTGTAAATACTGCTACATTTGGGTATTAGATTTATTGGATCATTTGAGATCTTGGAAGAGATTGATTATAAACTTAAAAGAACATATCTTACCAACCAACCAACCATCTGGGCTGGAGTCGACTATTTATTTGGTATGATTATTTCGAAATAATATATTCATGATCTTGATTGTATAACTGAAGTTACACACACATTTTACTCGGAGAAAGATGTCACAAGGAACAATTCATTTATACTTTGGAGTGGAGAGAAAGAAGGAAGTACTAAGATATCAAATCCCAACTATATTAAGTCGTAATCGAGTTATCTTGGTGAAAGAAAAGTTTCTTAGAATTTCAAGATGTGATGAATGAAAACTCCTCGATTATTTTCTAACATAAACTTTTTTATTTGAGGGAAAGGATGTAAAACAGCAGACGGATAGATTTATAATTACAACCATTAGAGAAGAGTAGAGGATAAACAATCACTGGGGTTGGTTTCTTTAATACATGGTGAGTTGAATTTCACTTTCGCAGGCCGTGAATGACAAGATTCTAAGGAGAGAAATCTGAAGAATGGGATGAAGATGATATCAAGCGCTGGCGTTGAAGTTTTTTTGGGTTATAGAAAGCATGAATCTTTATTGCATAGTCAAATATTTAATGCCTTTGATCAATACATGAGTGAATACAAAAGAAAAAAGAAATCAAAACAAGAAAGGGGAACATGAAACATGGGCTTGACATGGGGTCACTGGAAGTTGTCATGATCTGTTTTGTTGTGCACTGTAGGGAGGTGATTGATACCTATTGATATGGGTTACTGAACATGACATAATCATTATTGGTTGCTCTAGGATTAACTAAGTAGCTATTCAACAGGTATTACAAATAACAATTGGCTCTCAAGGATTAACTAAGTAGCTATTCAACAGGTATTACAAATAACAATTGGCTCTCAGGTTATCTATCATATGCGGATTTTTTTTTTTTTTTTTTTTTACTCCTGATTGAATTCATACTTACAAAATAAAAAAAAGTCTTTTTATTTCGAGAAAAAAATTATCCTCTGATGTGACTCCTTTTAAGTTGACATAGAAAGTCATCCACAAGTTGTGATGGCTTACTTCTAAGGGGTGGGTAGTGATTGATACAAAAGGGTTTCATAAAACTTCTTCAACACCCTATTACAAGTCTGAATCATGCATGACATTTGGCATCAAACCATCATTTTCAATGAAACTACCACCCTATTCAATTAGTTTTTTTTAAATATTTTATTATATATATATATATATATATATATATATATATATATATATATATATATATATATATATATATATATATCATACATATTCTCATTGAAAACATCTTGCTCACTAACACATCACATCTAGTATAAATAAATATTAGGATCAATTTCACCTACTTCTTTTGATCTTTTCTTCAGTCCATTCAATTTCAGTGATACCATTAATATTATCATCTTTATCACAAAAAAAAAATTTAATAGCCACTAATTTTGTCATCTTGATCACAAAAAAAATTAGACTATTCAGATTTAGGTTATGATTATCAAGAGCTATTTTGCACTTAACTTTCACATATTCTTACTATCTCATCTAAAATGTAGTTATTAATATCATCAAGAGCTGAAAACATTTTATCTGGAAAGAGATCATCCCTAATCATTAGAACATAGTAATAACAAGGATATAAGCTAAAACTTATTAGTATGCAAGTGAAAGGAATTATATGTCTCCTAGCACATACCGAAAACATTACAATATTGAGTTCCACTTATATTAGATATCGAGTCCACTATCTTTAATAAAATTGAAAAGTGATTGCTAGAGGAGGTAAATTCTTTTACTATGAATTTGTATAAGATAAGGGCTTCGGATGAAATCAATGAAAATATGATAAACTAATAAAACAGTAAAAAGAGTGTCCTAAGTCTATCAATGTTTCTTTTCACATGAGAACCCTAAACTATTATATATATATATATATATATATATAGATATATATATATATATATATATATTATATATATATATATATATATATATATAATTGAATCTAGGATTTTGATGATGAAACCAATCTATAAGTATTTATGTTTTAATATGTGTTTTGAGTAACGCAGGATGCTTCGATCAGGATGAGATAATTAAACAAGAAAAATTATGTTGTATCGGGGGAAAACATGTTAGAAGATTGAACGTTGGGTCGGAGGAATGATCGACGTATTGACAAAAGGCTTTGGGCTGTGGATTCGGGCATTGGGCCAAGAAGAACGGATATTGCGCTAAGGATATCGGAGTTGCGGAGTCAACTGGCCGATTGGGCAATAGGCCACAAGAAAGGACGATGCATCGAAGAATCGGACGAAGCGTCGAGGGACCAATGATATGACCGGACAACGTGATTAATGCTTAGTATTAATTGTCTAAATCGAAGTATATTTTACATGTGCAGGATTAACTACGATGCAAGGCATGAAGCAAAATGAAGTCCCAAAGTCAAGATCGAGATCACGTTGGGAGTTCGAGAGTTCGTCGGAAGTCCGAACGTTCGTCGAAAGTTCTGGAGGAACCAGCTGAGAAGTCTCAGAGCTTGCTAGAGAAGCTCATTAGAACTCGTCATAAAGATCGTCGTGAAGTCTAGGAGCTTGTTGGGAGTTCGTCGAAACATTGTCGAGAGATCGTCGAAAGTTTGCCGGAAGCTCGCTGGAAGAATAGACATAGGGACTTGTTTAGCTTAGCAAATGTCTTAGGATTTCATAGTTAGCACATAATTGAGCTTGGATTTGGGCCAACCCAATTAAGGGCCAGCTAGGCCCATGTAAGAACTGTGTTGGGTCCAATAAGAGGCTCAAACAATACCCCAAGAAGTCTCACCGTCGTGGCACAGTCTTCGAGATTATGTCAGGCGGTGGCACCACTAGTCTGGGCGATGGTACCGCCCAACACTGCCCCCCCAGGCGGTGGTACCACCCAGGGCAGTGCAATGTCAGACTAACACTGGGCGGTGGTACCGCCCGTGCTCAGGGAACCCGGGATGGGAAAGTTTTTGGCTCCAAGTTTGAATCAACTTGAAGCCTATAAATACCCCTCTCATCCCTGGGTAAAATACACAGGCAAGAGAGTTTAAAAGTAGAAAAACACTGTAGAAATCTCTTGTGAGAATCCTCCTCTAGTCTAAGTGTTAGAATTCTGTAAGAGAGGAATGAGTGCTTGTAAAGGTTGACTCCTGAACCTGTGAAAAGGAGACGAGGGGTGTAAGAAGGAGGTTGATCTTCGCATAGTAAAGGAAGATCGTTAGTGGATGCCGGTGGCCTCGACGGAAGAGGAATCGGAGGAGTGGATGTAGGTCACGACAATCGAACCACTATAAACTGTCGTATTCTCTGGTTTACATTTTATTCTTGCTATTATCTTATTGCAAACCTCTTTAAGTGATTATTGCCTTGAATTCATTACGTATGCTTTCAAGTCAAGTTTCCAAAATTGATTTTTTGTCAAAAACGATTTTTATCGTACGAAGGTTTTTTGAACCGACGTAACTTTTACAGTTGCACTAATTCACCCCCCCCTCTTGGTGCCGCTCTTGATTCTAACATATATATATATATATATATATATATATATATATATATATATATATATATATATATATATATATATATATATATATATATATATATATATATATATATATAAGGAACAAGGAGGAATATTAGAGTAAGATAAAATATATACTTATATTGGAAATATCAACTTTTATCTTCTTAGTTCGAAGTTTTAAGAACACAAAAACCAAAGCTTTGGGTGCAACGCAAGAGGGAGGAAGGAGAAGATGGAGAAAGAGAAGGAGAAAATAAACAAATGTACTCTTACTCGAGCTCTATAGGAAGCATAGAGGATACATTTCAAACTCCCTATATAATAATATTATTATATTCATCAACATAATAGCTATAAAATCTTTGTTAAAACATCCGACATAAATGATAAATCTCATGTTCAAATTCATGTGTAAGTATCATATATGTTATTTAAAATAATATTATATATATATATATATATATATATATATATATATATATATATATATATATATATATATATATATATATATATATATATAAAATAGCTAAGACTCATCTTGAACTGACTAAATCTATGAATAGGAATGAAATAGATCTTCTTCAACCAGTCTTACATGATCTATCTTGCACTGATTATGAAAGAACCATCAGGTGAAAAACAGTTCATACATATAAGGGGTAAAAAATGTAAAGTAAGAAAAAAAAAGTTTATTATTTATAGCCCTTTTCTTACTATTCACAATCTCTTTATTATTTATAATATTTTTAAAAATTAATATTTTTTATTATTTAGAACCCTTTTAATTTTAATTTTATTTTTATTTTTTATTTTTATTTTTATTTTTTTCCTTCTCCATATCCGTCACTTGTGCATATTATTACGACTGACTCTTCCCACAGTCCGTATGTTCTATTGGATAGTTTATAAAGATGTAAAATATTTTTATATTCTTCTTTTCGACATTCAGTTCATTTCATTTTATTATCTATTTTATGTAACAAAGATTAAGAGGAGGAGGAGAATGAAAAGAAGAAAAATAGAAAATAAAAGAGGAGAACAGAATTGTAGTTAAATAGGAAAAAGATCTTATTAGAATTAAGTCTTAGATTGAGCATATATATATATATATATATATATATATATATATATATATATATATATATATATATATATATATTTAAAATTATAAATAACAAGAAGGTGTTTACAAATAATAATCTGAAGAAAAAAAAAACTGGATCTCTATGCCCTTTTTATAAGTATGAATATTTAGAAAGACTCCGACGACGCGGGTTATCGATCCAGACATATTTTATTTGATGGTATCAATCGTTTCGTTCTATAAATTGGCCGCAGCTACCACTGCCACTTGCGGCATCGGCGGTGATCGTTTGGGGAGGACTCGGGAAAGGTAGTCTTCCCTCCCCTAAATCCTCGAGTAAACCCTACACTGTAATTCCTCTTTTTTCTGCTCCGATTTTTCTTTATTTTCGGCAACATTGCATTGAAAAAAGATTTCTGTAAATTTTTACGAAGATTTGAGATATAAAAAGATGGTAGCTTCAACAGAAGAAGCAGCCGCCGCGGCCGCCTATTGGGAATGGCAACTGCGCCGGAGTTGCAGCGGAGTCCGAAAACCCCCCAAAGCGATGTCGAACGGTGGAAGCATCGTGTCGATGAATACAATTCTAAGGCCGATGAGGTATCGTGGTAATACATTCAGTTAGATCATTTTCTATGGCTTATTGTTCCGTATCCTTTTGTGGCTTTTGTTAATATTGTCGTTGGATTGCAGCTGGAGCAAAGGGTGAATGATGTTCTGGAGCACTATGCGACTAGAAAGCAACCAAAAACCTATAAAGGGAGCTCCGGTGGCAAGGTTAAGGAGATGGATAAATTTAGTGCTATTAATAACAGTGGAAACAACCATAGTGGTGGCAAGCTCGTTGAAGGGTGTCCAGAGGAAGTTATTTGCTCAAAGAGAATGCAGGAGCTCATGCGGCAGTTTGGCACCATATTGAAGCAGGCAAGCACTGACTTTGCAGTTCTTATGCCTTAAGTTGATTTTTTAGGTTTAGATGTATGTATATACATGAACTTAGATGTCAGAACAAATAAAAAAACAGTGATATCCCTTTTTTAAAACTTGGTGCATTTCACGTAGAAGGTTGTTTTGTGGCTCCCTTTAGGTCCAAGTTTATTGCATAAACTCTAAAAATTATGGGCATTAGTTAAGACGTAAGCAAATATTCAATGGCCCACACAAAAGTTATGGGTCTTAGGATCAAATGTTTATTTCTTGCTTTATGCTTCACTAAACTGCTTGCACATCATGCTTTTCCTTGTTATATCTGTTATTACTTTAGTGTAAACACACCTCGGCTGGAAGCAATTATGTACTGTATCATTCTCACTGCAACTTCTTCTAATTGTTCTCATTGAGTAGTCCCTTATTCTTTTTGTAGATGTCACAGCACAAGTGGGCTTGGCCATTCATGGAGCCTGTTGATGTTAAGGGTCTTGGTCTAGATGACTATCATGAGGTGCGATCCTTGTTTATCCTCCACTATATATGCTTGCTTTCAATTATTTGTACATACTCTTTGACTTTCTATCATAAACGAGTGACTTGAAGTTGCTGGAATGAATTCTACATATGAAGCTGACCATCTTAATTCAATAGTTCGTCTATATAGTAAAATTCAAGTTGGAAATGTACTGAAGCATATCTCATTCTTCTTCTCGATTACATATTCTCTTTTTTATTGTGGAATAAATCTTAACAACATTGCTTGGTAGCCTTGAAAACAACCATTGGTTTACTTATGGAAGTTCTAGATTTTTTTTCCTTTTGGCTGAGACATGAAGTATCTTTATGATTCTTGTATATCTCATGTCCTTAGTCCATTGTGAATAAATTTCTAGTACACCATATTAAGATCAAGTAAAATCTTCTTTGTCATTCTGGTTTGATCACTATAATAGCATGTATAATTGAGTGTTATTTAAATTTGGGCAAACCTGTAGCTGGTTACTTCAATGGTCATCTAAGGATTAAATCAGATTCATCAGATTTTCTTGTCAAAGGACTTACTTTCCTTCGGAAACTTCATTTAGCTTTATTTGATCTTATTTTGATAAACAACATTTGGACTTCTCTGCAACCTAGGTTATTAAAAGGCCCATGGACTTTTCTACAATCAAGAACCAAATGGAAGCAAAGGATGGCAGTGGATATAAGAATGTCCGTGAAATATATGCTGATGTGAGATTGGTTTTCGCTAATGCAATGACATACAATGATGACAGAACTGATATTCATGTTATGGCTAAAACATTGCTGGAAAAATTTGAAGAGAAGTGGCTGCAACTACTTCCTAAAGTTGTTGAAGAGGTAAACAATAATTTTCTAATTTCTGTTGCACTTTTTGTCACTTCTTGCTAGCAGTTCCTCTTTTGTATTTCTGCATGGATATGACATAACTTTTGTCGTGTCAAGTTGACCACTTATCTCTCTTCCATATAAAAATTGTTTGTTTTTATTTTTATTCTTTTTATTCTTTGGTTTTCACTTTACAGGAAGCAAGACAAAAGGAGGATGAGGCTTGGGATCTTGCAAATATGCAAATTTTTCAAGAGGCTTCTTATGAGAAAATGGCTAAAGATACCAGCAGCGAGGTACTCTTGAATCCACCTGTAGGCAGATTGGTTTCCTTGAGCACTGGCCATTATTTTGGAAGATGGAAATGATTTAAAGGGTAGTGTTGTTGGTGATGACAGTGTGGAATGCTTAATTGCTAGACCTGGATGGATTTGATTTTCTTTTTCCTGCACAAATTGTTTTTGGGGGTTTACTGGATCATAGACACAATTGGACATTGTGGTCAGCATTTCCAGTAGCATACCTGTCAATATGAACAAAATCTTGTCTTTGAGAAATCCCTCAGTGTCTGACAATTTCTTTGTGATTAACTTTCAGCTTGATGAACTCAATTTGCATTTGGAAAAGCTAAGGGAGTTGGTAATACAGAAGTGCAGGTAACTATTTATTTATTCACCATGATTGTAGAATATATAGATATGAAAATTCTGCTAAATTATTTGAAACTCGGTTAATTTAATTTTCTAATATTTTATGGAAGTGAGCAGTGTTACAGAAAAAGGTTGTGAACTAAAAGTTAATGAGAAGAAAAATTAATTTGCCCATTTCTTTATTTAGCATTAAATTGAGAACTGCCTTTGTAAATAATTAGCAAGATGGCAGACCTGGCAAATGCGTTCCACACTTGCAGTATAATTAGTCATGCTATGTAATGTAAGCTTAGACAGTTTGTATAGGGTGTGCAGTAGTCATGGTAGCCCCGCTTTTCTTGGTTGGTAGCATTTTTAGTTGTGTTCCTGTTTTGTGAGACACACAAGTGTTATAGGCTGAGTGGTGTAGCCATTTTCGTGTGAAACAACCCCATTTTCATGTACCATTGTTTGAATTTTGGCTGATGACCTTGTGGCAAAAACGTTAGTGATCTTAGCACCCTAGAACCCCTAGGTGGCATCGGACTAGATGCGGCCTTAGTTATATATCTGATGGGTGGTGCAACACCTTTAGTGTGCCTATTTTCTATTTGACAAAAGTGCTAGGTGAACATTGGACCTGCACTGCTTTTGGAAGCCCTTTATAGGCGATTGTCAACCGGCTCTTGAGAGCTTTTTATACCTAATAAAATCTAGTTGCTTTGTATTATTTGTGATCTTGGTTTTCTTACCTTTTTTGTGTGTGATAGTGGCATATTACCCATGTGTTTGTCTTTCTAATCTTTTTTTCTTTGTACAAGTCCTTAGTGGATTCCATGAGGTTAAGGTATAGACTGATTCTTGTGAGCGGGTGTTGCTTGGGTGTTGCATGCCTTAGACAATCCCATCTAAGAACGTGATAGCAGAACATAATAGCAGGGTGAGGTGTCAGTTACTACTAATTTCTATCTCATATTAGTAATTTCCATTGTCCAAGATCAATAGAACATTTTTAAATCATTTAATTGCTATTGTATTATGTATTATCAATTCTTATTTCTTGCTAATTTCATGAACTAATTGTTCGGATTTGCTTGAGATGGTGGACCTTGGTTCAGTGGTAACTTTGCCACTTCAGGACTTGGGAAACTAGGATTCAAGTCTCAAAAAATAGTCTCTTTGAATATGGACGTAAGGATGCGTACTTTGACCATTCCTAAATCCCATATTGACGGGAGCCTCATGCATTGGGTTTGCCCGTTTTAACTATTGAGATTTACCTGTTTCCACAAAGAAGATATGAGAGTTCAGGTGGATCTCTTACTCCCTATTTTTATAGCTTATCCAAAAAGATTTTCAATTGATTTTGTTAGAACAACTCAAATATGTATTGCAGTTGTATTGTAGATGGCATCTCAACAATAAATGCAAACTTTGTATGCAAAAGAGATGGTCGAATTCTCAAGTGTGACTGCCTACATTTTTTATAAATGGACTGCAATTTTGTCTGAAATGGGATGGTACAACTGGTATGTACTGGTTTGATGGCTTCCTGAAACCCAAACCAGCCTATTTCAGCTAAACACACAGTGGTATAAGGTGTATGACCGATATGCCTGTTGTATCGAGTGGTATAGCAGAAATTCGATCGGGACCACTAGTTAATGCTCCAATTTCGACCAGTACAATGTGCTAACATTTAAATTTGACCATTGGCCTACCTTAGGGGTTATTTAACTTCCTCTTGGCCCCCCCTCTCACTCACTCTCATCATCTCTCTTACCCTCTTTCTTAGTCTCAATCTCACTTCTCATCCTCTTTCTCACTCTTTCGATTTCAAATTGTGATTGGTGGAGGTTGATTTGGACAAAAGAAGCTTGGAATCTTGAGGTCGTGTGGAAGTTGTCTTTGATCAAAGGTATTCACCTAATGTCTGTATTTTTTCATAATTTTTATGTAATTAGCCTAAAATTACTGGTGATTACTGATTAGAGATTAGTGACTAACTAAGCCTAATTAGAGGTATTTTAGCATAAAAGAGGATCATAAAAAATATAATAATTTCTATTTTTGATCCTTATAGCTTAGAATTTCTATTGATTTTTAGCTCAGATATACCTTATTCTTATTTAATTTGAATTTATATACCAATATAATAGAAGAAAAGACCTTGAAATAGTTTTTTTTTTGAAGTTCGGCTGAGTATTGAGGCATTTTCTTGAAATTTGGATACCTAACCCTATGCCATGTTTTGATATGTTGGTACAAACGTGTATGTACCAATCCAGCCATGGACCGGTATACATGGTCGAAACGAGATGTCAATCTTTGGTGTAATATTCAATTCTTGTTCCTTAACGTGGGATTAACTAAGGATTTTCTATTAATAATGCTCATCAACTTTTCCAGGTAAGCTCTTTCTTGCTTTGCCTTTAAGAGACCTCAGCATTCTTACCCGGTATCTAGCTGGGGCCTATTTCTCAGACAGGACAACCAAAAATGTTCAATGTTTAGAGTCTTGGATACCAACAAAGGCCCTATGTAGAAATGAAATTATTTATAGCACATCGAAGAATCCTGAAATGCTATTCCATTATCTAACCTCAAGCATGCAATTACATGGAAGTAAGCTGCCTAAGTTACTCCATAAAATAGAAAACAAAATAGTTCACAAAACAATTTTGTGTTTATCATTTTGTATGAACATGGGGCAATGAATTAGGTTGATACAATCTAGTAAGGCTAAAATATCATAAACTTGAATCCTTCTCAGTGAGTTTTTAACTTATAGGTCTACTTGAGCTAATTAGTATTACTATTAGTTTAAATAGAGTCAATATGAGTTTGATTATCTTTCAGACTTTAGGATCTTTGTTTAAATAGATAATATGTTAAATTCAGACAAGGATCTTTGTTTATGACTTCAAAAGTGGTATTTTAATGCTCAGATGTGTTGACTGTTGCACTTGAAAGCCTTTTGTATAAAACATATTGTAGTATTGAAAGCTGCTAATCTTATGTAAAATACAGTGTTAATCGGGCTGTCTTCACTCTCTTTATGAGGAAAGGCTTGACTACGATTCTAACAAAGAAATTTTACCAGAATGTTCCACATAATGTGGAGTATGGGGATAATGAGATCCTAAAATTAGCTATAATCAGTATTCTCCTGAAAATATAGTATAAAGAAAAGAAAATCTTTTCTTTTCATTTGTCATGAAATATATTGTTAATTAGTTGATTACTTGCCTCAACTTTCTTTCAGGACATGATATCCTAATTTTAGTTGTACTCCAAAGTATTTAGCGTAATATATTTTTTAATTAACGATGACCTTTGTTGACTGGCATTCAGTTAGGTTTATACATGACTAACTACCTACTTTTTTAGGAAAATGTCGACAAAGGAGAAAAGAGAACTTAGTGTTGGCCTGAGCTCTTTACCTCCTGAAGATCTTAACAAGGCTCTAGAAATTATTGCTCAAAACAATCCTATCTTTCGAGCTACAGGAGAAGTGGTGGATCTTGATATGGATGCACAGGTTGTTTCTTGTGCATGTTTTGAACTCTTCTTAAGATAATCTAATTGTCATGGCAGATAAAGATTTTTCTGTAATCCTTTATTGTACTGTCAATTGGAATATTATAGCTATATCCAATATCTAGTTGGTTAATCGATGGTTATCTTGTGCTCTTTGTTTAAAGAGAAATCAGAGATGGCGAATATCCAGTTGAACAACAGATCACTTGCTGGAAAGGAGCAAGGTGTCATCTAATGGGGCTTTTAGATTTGACATTTAATGTTGCTATCATGTTGAAGTTGAACATTTTCCTTTTTTGCTGCTATCCTTTGGTTTTAGATAAAATTGCATTCGTCTGTTTCATAATTGTGCTTACTTTGATGGTTCACCAAACTCTTTCATTCTAGTCCTTAATCTGGAAGTGAGCATCAGCAACATACTGTTATATAAACTAAAAATTTTCTGGAAACTGAAACTTTTCTTGTACAGCAGTCCTACTGATAAAAAATGTGCAATCTGTTGCACTCTTTTTTTTTTCTTTTTTTTTTTGTCTGTGCAGAGTGAAAGCACATTATGGAAACTCAAATTGTTTGTCAAGGGGGCATTGGAGCTTCAGGCAAAGAACTCTGCAAGCAAGGCAGATTACAACATAAAGCGGAAGAAGGAGATATATGATGCTGTGGCAAAGACTGCAAGGAAGAGAAATAAGAAGATCCACTCATTGTGACGTTTTATGAGTTCATATAAGTTAATTTGACTGCTACCTCAGTGATACATAAGCTGCTGAAGTGCAACTTAGATGAAATTTTAATTAGCCTCTAATTGCTGCCTTCAGCTGCTGCCTGGAAAGCTACATGGCTTACTACGAGCACAACTTTGTTTACCTTTGCAAAACTGTCGTCAAAGTAAACCGTAAGATGATTTTTTTTTATTTGCAGACAGAGTAGGATGAATTATTTGGTGGAAAGGTTCCTGAAAACATCATGTGCTACTTTCTGGGATGTTTAACTCCTACTTCACAGAACAAATTCGCTAGTCTTTGATTCCATAGCATCAAATGATAGCACGCGAGCATATCTTCGATGTCCATGCATAACTGGGTTTGGCAGATGAATTGATGTTAATTTTCATGTAATTAAATTGTATTAAACTACACGTTTTCTTGATTGGGGGCGATGCAGGTTGCAACACAATCTAATCACATGTGAAGGCTTCACCCATGTAACACATCAATGTAAGTTTCATCTGCGATGGTCGTGTACTAATCACACTTACCGAATATTAATGATTTAAAATCTCATTTTTATATCTACAAGCATTAGTCCATTCGATTACTTTACTTTATATATCAAGAAACATTAGTTGAGATCCACTAATAAAATAATAATAATAATAATAATAATAATAATAATAATAATAATAATAATAATAATAATAACAATGTCAGCTAGCCCAGCTCATAGACATATTATTAATACTATTATCTTATGATCCAATCCTATTCGCTGCATAAAATACAGATATTGGTACGTGTATTAATACAGATCAACGTTAAAGAACAAAGGACTAAAGATTTGGAATTAGTTCAGTGTCCTATTATAAACAGTCATTTTAGCTGTTCACTCAGTAGATCGAGTGCACGATGTGTTTTGCATTGAAGATTAATAATCCATGCATTATTACCTCATGATCAACCTCTCATGTCCTATGAACCCCTGCACAAGCAATTCCGGAACTTTGATGGACCGCACACCTCTTCCTTCTGCTATCACCCTCTTATAATAAATACATCAGAAGCACCGCAGGAATCGCGGGACGAACCCCTCTCAGAGCCCAGATCTTTAGCGCCAAGGGATCAAACGAGTCTCCGCTGGAACGACAAAGCCGTATCATCAGCAGCACCTCAGCTCATTATAACCAAGAAGAACTCAAACCTTCTGCTGCATTACCCAAAGTGTTTGTCCTTGTAGTGTACAAGGTTGAACAAGCAGGTGCCGTCGACGTCGAGGATCCACGCACCCATGCGGTCGTCGGCCGTGACGATCCCATCAAGGTAGATAAAGATCCGGTCGATGACCGTATCAAGATACCTGCTGTATTGGCCTCGGAGCATGTAGTCCTCCACGCACCCAATGCATTGACCTGGAACGGTGCGCCAGGCCCGGGCATTGTTGGCTTCCACGGCCACCCTCCAGCTCAGGCAATAGCCCATGTCGAAGGCCATGCTCGAGCAGAGGCAGGAGGACTTCGCGGCGGTGGCTCTCAGGAACAGGGTCGCAAAGCATCGCTAGTAGTACTTCCCGTATAGCTGATAGTAGATAAGATTTTTTTAATTACGAGAAAATCTTGTTGTTTTGTAGACGAAAATTCTCTCTCCTAACATGTAGGAATAATATATGGGATGCAAGTAATTTTTGTGAGATAAGAACGACGGTGTCATATTTTAATTGGAGTTACAACTGAAAAGTGATCAGTGGGTTGAATTATTTATAGAGCCGATATATCTATTCTAAGTATTATTAAAGAATCAATGTCTAATTTATTGGCTCGACGATCTTCTAGCGCGAAAATTGATCTTTTAGCTTTCCGAGTCCGTTACTTGAAGTGTTTATTATATCACTCTATCTCAATAATATAATATATTAGTTCATTAAATTTTATTATTTTTGGATAAAGCCATATAAAAGCTGTACATCGCAATCCACGAAAGACGCGGCAGGAGGCGACGAATTCGTTCGCGATTGCTCGATCTTGTCTCTCTTTTCTCTTTCCCTTTTGTATTTTTGTTTGGAGATTTTGAGGTCGATTCTCATTCTGCCTCTGCCCATTTCAATCCCCCTCCTCCCCTTCTCCCTTCGATTCCCAAGCCAAAAGCTTGAACCAAAGCGAGAAGGAATTGATCACGTGCATTCCCCAATTCCTTGCTTTGCAATTCAATGTGGTACGCTGTTTTCCTGTTTCCGTTTCATTGGTTTGCAATCCATTCCTCGATGTTTTTGGTGATGTATTCTCCAAAAGAAAACTCTTTTCTTGTTAGATTTTGTTTGAAGTTTCGACCTTTTATCGCAATTCCACGCCAATTGTGCAACAGCAATCTCTTTCTTGATAAAGATATGCTTTCTCTTTTGGGTTAATCGATTGATTCCATCAGATTAATAAATGTTGTTTGATCATCAGTTTAAAAGACGAATTGGAATTTCGTAGAAAAGAATGTGATCATCCAGTTCAAAGAAATCCATGCTCTTCTCAATCATTGACGATGTACGCATGTTTGCGATGGTAATAACAGATCTGGATTCCGCTAGGTCGATGTCGACCTCACAAAGGGCGCCCCACTCCGGAGGCTTGCAGTCCTTCCCGGGCCATTCTCTTCTTCCTTGGAAACGTCTCATTCCAACTCCAGCCACATCATATGCAGATAACAGCTACAGTAATTTTATCGATTCAAGAGGCTATTCGAAAGCTAGGGAAGGGTTGACGATGCATCACCGTGCTGCGTCCGAGAGCTTTCTTCTTGAGGAACAGCCTTCGTGGCTTGATGACCTCCTTAATGAACCCGAGACAGCTGTGACGAGAGGCACTCATAGGCGGTCATCGAGTGATTCTTTTGCACACTTGGAGACGTCTAGTTTCTCATGGAACGCAGACGGCAGAGCCCATGAGAGTAACAAGCACTGCACCTTAACTGCAGCTCCTTCATGGGGATCTCAGAAAGTTGAGTATTTCAAGGACATGCAGCGCGCATCTCATCATATGGATGTACATTCATTTGGAGGAACTCAAAGTATAGGCTCGCAGTTCAGCAACAACATGATTGCCCATCTAAGTAGTAGTCCTCCATCGGTAGAGGACGAGCTTGTGCTTGCAGGTTCATCATCTACTGCTACAAAGAAGCCGCATGCTTCATCATCTACCACCATGGAAAGCCAAGTCCGTGAGGGCTGCAGCCAAGACCTGATAGGCTCTTGTGATGCGAGGGAAGGTTCTCAAGCTAAGCGTAGTCAATCGGATATGGAAACAAAGCGAGCTAAACAGTAACGATGCTTTTATCTTACCAGCATAATGAATATTTATTTTTTTGTTCTTGTGCTCTCTGATTAACGACCGCAGGCCAGACAGACATCGCGATGTATTTTAATCGAGAAATACATTATTATTTGATTCTGATTTCATTAAATCATAGGCAATTTGCTCAACGATACCGAGTTCGCAAGCTCCAATACATTGCAGAGCTGGAAAGACACGTTCAAGCGTTACAGGTAAGCTTTTAAGCGCCAGCCTTGCCTTTTTTATATTTATAATAACATCGCGGATCCTTTTCGCTTATACATTGCAGGCAGAAGGAGTAGAGCTTTCGGCTCAGCGGCAATTTTTGGATCAGCACAACTTTATATTGAGCTTAGAAAACAAAACCCTGAAGCAACGATTGGATTGTCTTGTACATGAGCATCTCGTTAAATGCTGTAAGTCTCGAGATTAAGATTTTTTTGCGTTGCATAGATTCCTTTGGGAGGAATTTAGGATATAATGCTCTTCTAGTTGGTTGGACGGATGGCGGTATGCTTTTTATCACATAGTTTTGTTTTTGAATGGCACAGTTGAGCATGATGTATTGGAGCGAGAAGCTTCTCGTCTTCGAGCCTTGTATCATCATCAACAACAGCAGCAGCAACAACCTCACAAACGTAGCAGAAGCAGAGATGTTGATTCTCAATTTGCCCATCTCTCTTTGAAAAATAACGAATCAAATTCAGGTGCAGGCCAACTCCAGATTTGAAGCTACACCTCGTCAGCGGCCTCTAACATGGTTTGTTTCAAGGTCCCTTTCCACGGACCAAGCTAAACTTTGGTCGTCGTCTTGTTGTATTATGAGGTGAAAGGCGTGTTTTTTTGCTTGCACTCTTGACTGACTTGAAAGTCTTTTTCTTCTTCTTCTTCTTCTTCTTCTTCTTCTTCTTCTTCTTCTTCTTTCTTTCCAATAAGGATCATAATGTACACCCACCACCTGACAGCCAAGCCAATGTGTTTTCTCTTTTGATCTCTGTATAACAAACAATAAATCATCTTTTGTTTTCTTTTTTCAATCTTCTCCCTCCCTATTCGGATTTGGTTCTTCAGCCTTTTCAATTGCAGAATACTTCAACAAAGCATTAAGATATTACCATCTGAGCTCGATCCAATACACACATACAGAGAGAGAGAGAGAGAGAGAGAGAGAGAGAGAGAGAGAGAGATCTTGATCCAATACATAAGGACGGAAAAGAGGGCCATCCATTGCCCTTTATGAAGTAGCTAGGTGATGTGAATGAAAAAGGAAAATAGACAAGTTGTGGATTCCACCACAACCAAAATGGACTCATAGTGGGTTTGGCTGAAGCCATTTCCCTCACCCTCCTGACTCCGGCTGCCAACCAATCAATCTTTTTGAGGGGTTAGCAAATCAACTTGTTGGTGGACTATGTCATGAAATTTCTTGGTCAACGTACCGCAGCTAAGAGAATATCTCACATTTTGCTCATGAAGCAGTCATTGTGCATAACTTCTCATCGTCTTTGCTAGAAAGTAGCAACTATAAACCTCGAATTGTGTTACCACCAGAAAATAACTTTTAAACTTTAGGTAAATCTTTCTTTCTTTCTTTCTTTCTTTTTTTTCCAGCCCTTGCAGACAACTTTCATGAGAGCCACACTGAGTGAATGATTTAAAGTTTGTCATAGTCTCCTTTCACCAACAATGACAACTAAGAATGAGTTGACTTGTGGATAAATGGAGCAGCCTCCTATCTGCTTCCTCTTTTAAGCCTTAGCTGTCTCCATTTAGTAATCAACTATCACCAAGGAGTGCACACCTTTTCACAATACATTGCTGGCACTTTTTTTCTTCTTCTTCTTCCTCCACAAACAATCAGCAGAATCAATATGCTGGAGGTGTGGACTAACTTTGTCAACTCTCACCCTTTTTCCTTTTTCTATTCTATTCTGAAAAATCATGTTCAACTGGTGAACCCAGCAGCATCTACACCAAAAGATTTTGCCACTTTTTATTCACCTGGTGCTGTTATATAGAATTTTGTGAATAACAAACACTCCAGGGAATGTGTACTTTGTTCTCAAAGTAGTGTGATCAGTAAACAACAATTTAGCTTAAATTTCTTTTCGTTATTAAGTTGAATGCATCAGTAAGTAACAAAAAATTATGTGCAATTTGAGACCCAGAGCATGTTACTCACAAGGCCATAAAATTTCTCTTTGAAATCAAAAAAATGATGAACCTTGAATTTATAACCTTTCTATATTTTTTCCATTTTTTAATTAAAAAAATTGGGAATGAATAGTATATAATACAAGATTGACTTTTCTACAAAATATATTTTGATTTTTTTTCTTTTCTAATAACCTCGTGCATTCGGTTTATAATATTTTTAAAATTCTACGTATCAAATTTAGTAATTTACAACTTCTTTTTAACGATCTCAATAAAAAAAAAAAAAAAAAAAAAAAAAAAAAAAAAAAAAAAAAAAAAAAAAAAAAAAAAAAAAAAAAAAAAAAAAAAAAAAAAAAAAAAAAAAAAAAAAAAAAAAAAAAAAAAAAAAAAAAAAAAAAAAAAAAAAAAAAAAAAAAAAAAAAAAAAAAAAAAAAAAAAAAAAAAAAAAAAAAAAAAAAAAAAAAAAAAAAAAAAAAAAAAAAAAAAAAAAAAAAAAAAAAAAAAAAAAAAAAAAAAAAAAAAAAAAAAAAAAAAAAAAAAAAAAAAAAAAAAAAAAAAAAAAAAAAAAAAAAAAAAAAAAAAAAAAAAAAAAAAAAAAAAAAAAAAAAAAAAAAAAAAAAAAAAAAAAAAAAAAAAAAAAAAAAAAAAAAAAAAAAAAAAAAAAAAAAAAAAAAAAAAAAAAAAAAAAAAAAAAAAAAAAAAAAAAAAAAAAAAAAAAAAAAAAAAAAAAAAAAAAAAAAAAAAAAAAAAAAAAAAAAAAAAAAAAAAAAAAAAAAAAAAAAAAAAAAAAAAAAAAAAAAAAAAAAAAAAAAAAAAAAAAAAAAAAAAAAAAAAAAAAAAAAAAAAAAAAAAAAAAAAAAAAAAAAAAAAAAAAAAAAAAAAAAAAAAAAAAAAAAAAAAAAAAAAAAAAAAAAAAAAAAAAAAAAAAAAAAAAAAAAAAAAAAAAAAAAAAAAAAAAAAAAAAAAAAAAAAAAAAAAAAAAAAAAAAAAAAAAAAAAAAAAAAAAAAAAAAAAAAAAAAAAAAAAAAAAAAAAAAAAAAAAAAAAAAAAAAAAAAAAAAAAAAAAAAAAAAAAAAAAAAAAAAAAAAAAAAAAAAAAAAAAAAAAAAAAAAAAAAAAAAAAAAAAAAAAAAAAAAAAAAAAAAAAAAAAAAAAAAAAAAAAAAAAAAAAAAAAAAAAAAAAAAAAAAAAAAAAAAAAAAAAAAAAAAAAAAAAAAAAAAAAAAAAAAAAAAAAAAAAAAAAAAAAAAAAAAAAAAAAAAAAAAAAAAGAAAAAGAAAACCAAACCTTGCCACACGAAATCGAGTCAACGCGGAAGGCGCACACCTCGTGAGTGCCAGAATCCTGTCCCGTTATTTGACCATTCCGAACCGGAATTTCTACAGGATCCGATATAATGGACCGCTACCTAACAATCCAGCAGCTATCCGAACACTTTTCATCCCATTCCTGGTTGCCCGCTTTCGTACCAGCCTTGTTGTTTGACAAATTCTCCGGATCTGCGTGGGTCCCAAGTTTTGATCAAACAATGGGTAATTTTTCATGTCGCAGAAGTCATGCTGTTATTTTCCTTTTCAATAGGTTAAGGCCCTTTTAAATGCTCGCCCTTCGAAGCCAAGAGTCTTGTCAACCTTTCGAGCTCTTTCTTCGAAGTGGGGATTCGGTCCTCTCTCTCTCTCTCTCTTTCTCTCATCCCACTTGCGTTCTCCTCTTTCGAAGGGGAGGGGTGCTTCTTTAGTCGTCGAATCGAAGGCGGATTTGCACTTCTTCCGATCGTTCTCCGCAGCTGATGGGTTCCAGGTAAGCATTTGCTCCGACCTCTCGCTGAGAAAGTCGAGTTTTTGTTCCGGATTCTGCAAGAGCCCGATGACAGGGGATTTGCTTGTTCTTTTCATTTTCATTGTTGTTTTATTTTGGGTTGATTTTAATGGTTTAAAATTAGTCATGATGGGGTTTCATCCATAAAGGAAAGTTTTTACTTCTTTCTTTGTCGGGGATGGCAAGCGGTGTGCAAGGTTTGCTTCTTGTTATCAGCTATGCTCGCGCATTGCTGAACCACCAAACAGTGAAAAGATTTTTCTTTTGGATATTTTTGGTGTTTAAGAGGTTTTGATGTGCGTCTGATCTTTGTCTGGCTTATTTCCGAAATGTAGTAATTGCATTCTTTCAGTTCTTCTAGAAATTGTAATTGGCTGAAGAATTAATTTTTTATTTAATCAAAATATAGCATGTATGACAACCTCGACTAGCATCAGCTTCTCTTTCCTTTTCTTTAACCAGTGCAGTATTCTTGATTTTGATCATTGTAAGTGGTAACATGTGTCGTGCTTTTAATCTTGGACTTGGTTGGTGTTGTTTATTAGCATGGAAAGTTTTGTTTTGTAATTACTCGTAATGAGACATTTTTCATTCTTTTACCAGTCTAATTTGTTGATGTAGTTCACTGAATCTGGATTTCACCTTAGTGGGCTGTCTAATATATAGAGGATATTGCTATCACTGAATCTTTAAGTCAGAGAGTCTCGAAAAGAACTGTTTATGTTTTGGCAGTTTTCTCGCTCATTTGGCGCAACTTGTCATGCTGATGAGACATCTCTTTTTAATAATCATCTGGATCATATAAAACCATTAATTCATGCCTAGTTTCACATGGTTTTATGAACGAGCTATGGTTTTAATATAATCATCTGGATCATATAAAACCATTAATTCATGCCTAGTTTCTGGTCAACGAGCTTAAGTTTATGAATTATTTGGTGGGAAGCTACAGGACACATCTTAGGCTGAATGGAATGAATTTTAGTGTTATGACAAATCCTCTTGGGCTATTTTCACGTGCTCTTAATTTTCGCTGTGATATTAAGTTGTAGAACTTAATTATATTGCATCCAGTCCTCAGAAGTGTACAAATTATTTACACCTCAGATCAAATTCAAATGATTCTTTCTCCTCTGGGAGTGTACTGATTTCTTACTATGATATGAAACCTCTGATTAGTTTTAGAGTGAGATGTTTGATTGTAGAACAGAACACAATCCCAAGAGTACTCCATGAAAGATATTTAGATAACTTTATGATGAGCTATCAACTGAATGTCAATTTTGTCATAGTTATTACCAAATAAATGGTCAAGGCAGTGTTTAGACAATGGAGGAACATTCCATAACACTGACAGTGCAGATAGGTATTACTATCTCTTTAGTTACAACTGAGGTTTATGTCAGTGTGGTAACTCTTAAAATTTCTTGAATGGGAGGAATTTTGTTGAAGTGGAAAATAGCAAGTTTTACTTCAAAGGGAGGATTTCTCATCATTGAAAACAGGAAGCCAAGACAGCCCTTGTAGTCATATGTACTAACATTAATGCAGTAATATTGTCCACCCATTTGTATATGACTATAGATATACATATGTGATCTGACTGGCTGCTAGATTACTTCTCTGTCGTTCTTCACTTCTTGAACTAATTCAAAGCACATTTTATAATAGTTAAACCAAGTTTTCTTCATACATGGAAAGCACATGCCCTATGATAGTTAAACCAAGTAAAATATTCACATCATTGAGATGGGGTACAAGTTTAATAGAAGTTAGTTCAACTAGAATATTTATTATTTGCATCCAGCTTGAATTGGCTAGATCAGTTGGATTTGATTGTGGGATCAGCTTGCTTGAAACACTTTGAAATGGACTGTAGAAGTTGGTTAACTTGTCTTTGCCAGCAATCAGCTCACTTATTGGGTCAACCAGTGCCAGCTGAATCTATGTGATGGGAAATAGTTGAAATTGATTAAAACAGCAGAACTTGGTTGGAATGGCCTAGTTTGACCAAGTCTCTACGAGAGAAGCTGAAACCTATAACACTAGTAGATGTGGCTATTTTATTATGCACTAAGCTTAATACCTGACTGATGCAATCATTCTATCTTGATTGATACAATGTGGCTGTTAAATCATTTTATGCATGATTAAAGAATACAAGCTAACTCGTTGCTTATTGCTGGGATCTAATAAAGGTTTAGTAGTCCGGGCTTATTTTCTTTACATAAAAACCAGTACTGTTTTATTGAGTTCTTGGGCATTGATTAAGGCTAAATTCTAGCTTGTTGCCCTTGTTAATATAAAGTTATTAATCACAACACAGTAATACTGCAACAGTACATAAAAAATAAATGTCTTGTTTCTTACAAAACCTTAGAGTTGAGTGCAATAACTTATTAGAGCCAAGGAGAAATGGCTAAATTAGTTCAACTAGAATATACATTATTTCCAAGTTTAATATAAGTTAGTTAGTTCAACTAGAATATTTATTATTTGCATCCAGCTTGAATTGGCTAGATCGGTTGAATTTGATTGCAGGATCAGCTTGTTTGAAACACCTCGAAACAGACTGTAGAAGTTGGTTGACTGGTCCTTGTCGGCAATCAGCTCAAGTTGGAATATGCTATTAACTCTTAGTCTTGAAAAATTCAGAGCTTAATAATTTACTTATATTCAAAAAAAGATGAACCAACAATAATAACAGGGAAAACATTGTAACCTTTAGTTGCTGAGATGAGAAGGAAAATCTCAGTTATAGTCATAGTATCACAATAAGCAATGGTTAAAATCAAGGAGACAGCATTTTTTTATCTATAACAGTAAGCAGATAGAATTATTGAAGAAGTACAGGTGAAAATAAAATAGAGAAGAGGGGCTGAAGGTAGAGAAGGCTACTAACCAAATGAAATCTTTTTTTTAATTCATTGCAATGATATATGAGATTCTAGCCTGAACAGTAATTTTCTTTTATCTGTAAATTTCTTAAATGATCTAGCTAAGCTAAGCAAACTTATTGGGGAAGACTTTCACATTTTTAGGAAAGTTATAATATCACAATCTTTTCCAAAAACATATAGAGCTTTCTAAACTTGAAACTTAGTAACTAAATAACTTTCTCAATCCATTTCCTACTTAGCCAAATTCAGTTCCTAGTTAAGGTGGGAACATAAACTGTGACTTTAAATAAATGTTGAATTTTTTGTTTGCAAGAGATTTTATTCTAGATCTTCGTCTTTAGGAAAATTATTTTACGAATTGTTACATGTTGTCTATGTCTCAAACATGTATTATGTCTTTTCTGTGCCCTTCTTGCTTTAGTGAATGAACTATACAATTTATCTTTTGTTCTAATCCTTATTGTTATAATTCCAGAGTTGTTCCTTTAGGTAATCCTCGAAACTCTCCTGAAGGAGTTCTTGGAAGACTTGGATCTCAAGAGACAAGTAGGTTGGTTCTAAATGGAGAAAGATCTCTGCTGACTAGCCATGAACAGAATGGCGGTGTAGTTCCCGTAACAAGTCCATTAGTCAGTGGAAGAAGAGATATCAGCAGGCAAGCCTTATCACTTCTCATAATTTGTTTCTTGTCATCCACATCCCAGTGTCTTTCGTGTTAATTACCAGTTCCTTTTTTTCCTTGACATCTCTTTTAAGTATGCTCCATCTTTCAGATATCTTAACCTAAAAATAAGTATTTGCAACTTGAAGTGGTGAATTCCTGTAGAACAGGAGATTAGGTTTCCATTGTATTTCATCTGTTAAACCTTGCAACTGCCTGGTCTGATCTTGACAACTTTGTAGTTGATTAATAATTATACTTTTTTACCTTTAAATATAGCTGAACAAAATATTACAAAGTAATAAAAACACAAATTGACTGGTAAGAAGTAATATAAGTCAAGATTTATATTTCTTCTAGTACCCTGTCCTTTTTTATCCTAGTATTTTGATTGATTAAGGTCCAATCTTATAAGTGGATTTATGTTTTGTGTCCAACTTGTTATTACTCATTGGCTTGTCTATTTTGTATGAGGACTATCTCTACGAGGTCGAGCAGTTTTTTTGTTTTAGACAAAAAAGATCTATTTTACACTGTTATTGTTGAAGAGAATACTTTGAAGAATTTTCAACATATGTACTGATAGGCTGATAGCTAGATATCAGTTAAGCAATGAATTCTGACTTTAGACTTTTTCCCTATACGTACATTCTGACTCTTTCCCCATACGTACATTCTGACTTTTTCCCCTTTGTCTTATATTCAGTTTTTTCTCCACACTAATTTTTACATTGCTGCTTCACTCAATATTAGAGTAATCTTAAGCACCAAATACTGTACATACTTATTACCTTCTAAGCTTACATTTTGTCTTTTGCAAATGGAAGACATACACTATCCATTAAGCATGTTATTGCCTTTTATTTTCATGTTATTGTGCAATGTGGGAATTATATTGTTTATGTCAGATAATATTAATATAAAAATACTATCCTTCACTCGATTATCATAAGATTGATTAAAGGGTTAAATCAAGGTGCAAGAGACTTAAGTTGTACACCATGCTACATATAAAGTGTACATCTAATTTCTTGGTTGCATTTAGAGCTCGTGTATACCACCTATGTATATGTTTTTTGTATAATCTGGAAAGTAATTGAACAAAAGCTTGGTGTTTTTTGCTTCTCTCATTTCATTAAGCATGTATTATATTATAGCTGTCTCTTTCTTTGATCCTATCCATCTATCTATTAATCTGCTAAATTATGTGTATTGGCTTTTTGCAATGCCTACTTTTATATATATAGGTCGATGGCTGGATTAAAATCTTTTCGTGATGTTGAGATAGACTTGGAAGATGCTAAAGTTGAGAAAGATAGGGATAATATTTTACGTGGCTACAAACCTATAAAGCTACGTAATCAAGCTCTTCTTTCTGGTCTTGCATACTGCATATCATCATGCAGCATGATACTCGTAAACAAGTTGGTGCTGTCAGGCTATGATTTTAGTGCTGGAATATCATTAATGCTTTACCAGGTGAGTGGCAATCTGTATTCTATTTTGTTCTTCTAAATCACACCTAATGAACTATAATGTAATACATTATCCCAACATTAATGGTCTAGAATGACTAACAATTTGATGCCTTTTTTTGTTTGCAGAATCTTGTTTCAGTAATTGTAGTTTCCATTTTGAGTTCATCAGGTGTAATATCAACAGAACCTCTCACATGGAAACTAATCAGAGTCTGGTTGCCGGTGAATGTTATATTTGTTGGGATGCTTATCACAAGCATGTTTAGGTATAACAAGTTTCTAGAACACAGATTTCTTTACTCTTATCCTTTTGGATAATTCCAAGATTTACTTATGTCTTGAATTTTACATTTAAATTAATGGGCTCAACTATTAAATTAGAATGAAAATGATATGACTAGTCTTTGTGAGAAATGCCAATCAATTCAAATTTACGTCCAAATTTTCGCAATCTGCTTGTAATTTTAGGGCCTTTTCTACTTTTATTTGGATAGGTACTTCATGTTTCCTTGCTTCTCGTTTGCTTGAACTACTTGCGCGTTGTACTGAAGTGGAGGAAAATGAACCACCAAAGCATTCTCTTTGTTTAAAGTTGAAACATGATTTTATAAGTGTAGACTGTGAGAGAACAAATTTAAGAATGCTAATCTGCTTATAGATTTCATGTCGTTAGAGCTAAAGGAAGCTCTTACTTCACAAAATATTTTTCTAATATCAAGGCTGTGATATGAGGCAGAGAAGCTTTAGGTAACAGCTATATTCTTTTTGGATAGATGGATCAGTGATATCTGTTTGCTAGCAGCCAGTGGAATTATGCCAATGAATTTTTTGTTATGCTACCGAGCCATTTTAGAGCAGAATATACAGAGGGCTCATCACTTCTAAGAAATCTTGTTTCATGTTTTTGTTTCTTGTCATTATATTTATCATCAAACAGCTTTTTTTCATGCCAATAGATCCTACAACTATATGCTCTTGAGATTGAAAGCAAATTAGGGTTCAATCAAACAATTAGTTTTGGACTTTTTGGACAACTGATGATAATATGGATTTTCAAGGTGTCAATGACACAATAAAGTCAAAAATCATTTACTCTGTGCTTCTTGGTTTCTCCATTTGTTCGTTATTTAGTATGTTTAAATATGCCAATTCTTTTATATGCCTATGTCAGTTTGAAGTACTCTCATTTAGTCCTTGTTTTTGTTAGTCTAATTTATACATTTCTTAATTTATATGTAATTCATCAGTCTTGCATTTGGTATTATAATACTTTTGGAGTGCTTTATTTCCCTCCTTGCATAAGTTATAAACCACAACTTTATCACATATGACTGACTATATGGAATACTACATTCTTGTGTCATCAAATACTTTCTCAAAAGTTGCTCAATGAATGCTCTCCATTTGCAGCTTAAAATACATCAATGTTGCCATGGTAACAGTTCTTAAGAATGTCACTAATGTCATTACTGCTCTGGGGGAAACATATCTTTTCATGAAACATCACGACAAAAAAGTGTGGACAGCCCTGTTCCTAATGGTACATTCCTGTCATGTTTACAAATTTTCAACATTTACTTCAAGAAAAATACAGTAAATCTGTTGTTGTTCCTTGTTTTGGTAGCATCAACTGATGGAAAGTGTTCTTTAGAAATTATTTCAAAAGGAAATTTGGTATGAAGAAGCTGTTTCTCTTCGTGCATTGCTCTTTGGACTCTGAAATATCTTTATTTCAAACAATTGTTAGACACAAATTAGTAGACTTTTCTTTTACTACTTAGTACTCAATAGTTTAGCTAATTTTCATCACATTCATGTCTAAATAGATCACAGTGCTTCATGCTCTGAGAAAGTCCACATTGATCTTTAAGAACAATTAAAGGCTATTGATATTTTTTTTAGTTGTGAAGGATTTTGAGCTTTAACATCTAGTTTTCTGATTTTTAACATTCTCTCGTTTTGCAGATAATTTCTGCGATTTCTGGAGGGGCAACTGATCTCTCCTTTCATGCAATTGGCTATGCATGGCAGATCATAAATTGTTTTCTGACAGCATCATATTCGGTCAGTTGCTTATGTGCCTTATTCTCTCAACATATATGAAATATCAGTATTTTCTGGTTTTGTCAAAAATGAAGAAGTCACATCATATGCTATATAACTTTTCTATCTTATTCATAAAATATGATTTTGTTTGAACAAGATTTTCAACATTTGTATAACCAAATAGACTTTTAGTACCAGGAGTTCCTCCTCTTATATTTCTTCTTTTTCCCTTACACTTTAATTCTATGTTAGTGTCGCTACAATAAGATATTGAGATGAATGCTTTGGGCTCATTAAGATCTCATTATTCGAAAGATAATGTTACACCATATAGTCAGTTTTTGCCAGAGCATCGAGGGTAGTGGTGATTGACAACAAGACTCAGGAAACTATATATTGCATAAGTTCCCACAGCCAGGATTACTCCAGTAAATGCAAGGACATAAATAGATTACAATTCAGCTTATCCTTAAAAGTCTCCATCTTTGGCATCAGCATGGAGCATCATCCTATCAAGCTCAGGAGGGAATTTGAGATAACTTTTGGGTTCTCTTGACCAAAGACTATTGTATTGTTCAAAATGCTCTGAAATGAGCAATACGTACTGAGGGCTGGTCAAAACTCGAACCAGCCCATCTGCTTGATACACTACATTTGCGAGGTATACTAGTCGGTCACGCCTCACATATATTATTGGATACCTATTTTCTGGATACTTGATACATTTTGTTTGACAACATTAGAGTCAGCTTATTACAGCTGCTGACCTATATACCATTTTGGCCCCACTATAAAAGGTGAATATTCTGCAGTCTTTGAAGTGGATCTGTAATTGATTTTTTTTGCTGGCTATTTTTGTGATCTCTAATAGTTGACAAGATGGAAATGCTACATATATATCATAGTTAATTTCATAACAGTATGACATTAGTCTCTTCTATAACACCAAGTTTATTTTATGTTCCTCAATATGAATGACTGACAAATGCAGTTTTATATATCACAGTTAACATTACGACGAGTCATGGATACTGCAAAGCAAGTCACTAAATCTGGAAACTTGAATGAATTTTCGATGGTTTTGCTCAATAACACTCTTTCTCTGCCTTTGGGACTTTTGCTTATATTTGCTTTCAATGAGGTGGACTATCTCTATAAAACGTGAGTGAATAATTCAAGTTGATTATTATAATTTTTACATCATTTTCATCAGTTATACTTCATATATGCTTCTTCCACTTTTATTTCTCAAAATAAGTTTATTTTAATTCTATGCTGTGTTACTTAAGCTATTACAAAGCAAATAAACCATTATGAATAGACAGAGTTAGATTGAATTGAAAAGTCTACTTACCATGGCAGTTAGCAGTAATTGTGTTTCAGCAGAAACACATTGTTTTGGCCAAAGTTTACTGTTCTGATAAGGGAATTACAGATGCAATGGGAGTTCTAGATTATACATATTGTCAATTTTATTGCATTTGATTAACAATACTTCTTTTTTTTAAATTAGCAAAGGGGGTGATGTTGTTATTCCTTTTAACTTTGCCCTTTCCCCTTTGATGCCCTTTCTACCGAATTGCAATTTGCAATTTTACCATGAGTTCAACTGCAACCATAGTAAAGACCACAACTGCCTCAAGCAACAGAGGCATCTGATGCCTGAGATAACTGGAAACAACCTATTGACATGCCCTTAGTCCCATTACAGGTCAGTGTTTGGGAAATCAAACCAGGTGGTCCTTTTATGTATTTTTCTCTGTTCTTTCTTTTCTCTCCTAACTGCTTATTATTATTAGTATTATATTTTGAATTTTTTTTTTATAAATGTGTTGCTACAACGGTACATTGTTCTGGTGATTGGCTGGCATGACCCATGTCGTTAGAACTTAAATGCATGTTTATTATGTTATAAATTTGATATGTTTATAATTCAGAGACCAATTAACCATTATTAACCGAAGAAAATTCAAAGACGTACTCTACTTCAGCAGTGAGGTATAACAATTTGGTAAGGAAAACAAAAGATCTGCAAATATATGTACTTGATGAAAATTTTACAATATATGCAAGAGCTTTAAAATAAAACCGATATTGGTGTTAAAATTTAAATCAATTTACCTTTGAAATATGTAAGACCAAAGAGTTTTTTAACACTTAATTACAACAATAACAACAACAAAGCCCTAACTATTTGAGGCTGGCTAATTAAAAATATTTCACAGGAAATGAACTCAAGTTGGTCAAACTTTGAACTCAAATAACTCTAGCTGCCTCTGTCAACTCATTCAAGTTTTTCAAAACATTTGTAATCAAAAGGAAATGAACCTTATTATATATTAAAAGCAAGAAACAAATGCATAAAACTAATTAAATGTGAAAAGCCTTTTTTGTTGGAACTAAATGTATAACTTTGAAGGTAACCTATCTTTTTCTCCTCTGCACTTATCCACTTCATCTCTGTAGTACCTTAACTGGCTTGGTGTCACTTTGACAATTTAATCAGAAGAGAATATTGTTCTCTTATCTTGGTTGTTTTGGGAAGGAGGTGATATCTTATGAATTCCTAGTGAATTGGCAGGCCACTTTTGAAGATGCCTATGTTCTGGTTGGTGATAACTTCAAGTGGTTTTTTGGGCCTTGCTATCAGCTTCACATCAATGTGGTTTCTTCATCAGACGGGTGCAACTACATACAGGTATGGTGGAGCAAACTTTAGTTGTCAGATAAAATATGCTGCACTTTCTCATTTTTCTGTTAATTCTATCCTCACGCGCAACCAGCGAAGGTCCACATTCTTTGCTTGTCTAGATGAATCAGAAGAGAAACAATATCGACAATCAACATCATTGAAGCATACTATTTCTCTAGAGTTTGAGTTGCCAAATAAACTGTTAATTCTTCCAAATGATTTGTAGATTTTATGAAATTTAGTCTAAAGTTTTTCTTTAGCCTCAACTTCTTCAGTGTTTATGCTCTTCTATTATACTACTCTTGCTCTGATTCAGCATAAAAGGCAATGTACAAGATCGAGGACAAGTTTCACAAGTTGACCATATACACAGATTGAGGCATCAGTAAGGTGGTAAAAAGTTATTCAATAAAAGACACTTAGTGGATGACTTAACTAATTCTGAATCTGTAGCTGGTTTATGTATTTTAAGGACAAATAATGTACCTTGCTATCTGGAGGTTAAAATCATATGTATTTTAAGGACACTTGGAGTTGGCAGCATTTGTTGGTAGGTCCTAAAAGTAGGAAAATAATTAGATTAATTTTTTTATGACGGATTGATAAAGGTTCAACATGTTCCATCCTTGGTGGACATGGTGAGTTTGACCTCAAGGCTATAATCCAGTATTCTGTAGCTTCCAAGTAGGAGTGAGTTTGAGCTCAAGGCATTCTATATTTGGGCTTTAAGAAATGTATTCGGCAACTTCTTTCGCTGGTTGTCAACAATTGAACATTACGATGCTAACTGTACATATTTTCAAAAATTCTGAGCAAATCATGACAGTTGTGTGGCTTTTGTCAGCCTTGTAGGATCACTCAATAAGATTCCTCTTTCGATTGCTGGGATCATTCTCTTCAAAGTTCCAACCAGCATGGAGAATTTCTTGAGCATTCTTTTTGGTAGGTTGTCTTCATTTTACGACTCTGCCTCAACCTATGTGCGCATATGCATGTTCTCTAATAATTGATTTGTTTAAACCACGTCTGCAGGCCTCTTAGCAGGCGTATTGTTTGCAAAAGCAAAAATGCGGGATGGATCTCAGTCCTGAGGCAGTAAAAGATGCTAGTACGTCCACAACTTAGATTTGAAAAAGAATTATGGACAATTCAATTAGCGGAGATGCAACTCATATAACATGAAGTGTTAGTGGGACCGAGGACATTATTGATAACAGGGAACGGATACATCGTACAAAGTTGGATACCATTGAAACCTCCTTATCCAAGGCTAAAACATTTTGCATCGAGGAAAAAGGAATTTCACTTTCCTGGAGGTATAAATGGTAGATAAATGGGCATTGGTACAGAAATTCTTGGCTACCTACCTCTGCCAATATATATGTAATTTTTTTGGTGTTAGCTGATTTGAATTGGGAGCCATTTCGCCTAGAGCCGAGCTCGAAGCCAAACATCACGCTACATTAATTATTCTTTTTCATAAAGAGTATGTATGCTTCAATAATTTTTATCCTTTCAAGAATAGTTGTTGGCAAGTTAATACGAAGGCATGTTGAATCAATAACTAAATTGTCATTCAGCATATAGAGCAGGACAATGTTGAGAGTGTTGTGATTGTTGAGCTGCTACAGCCCCGAGGACCATTGTGCTGATTGTGAAGCTAAAATATGACGTCCAAGGATCTTAATACGTGCCTGAACAGGAAGAAAGCAGCAGGTTTTGAAGTCTGTTTCTTGGAATATGATGCAAGCATGCTGACACTTGTGCAACAAGAACTGCATTGGAGAGGTGTTAAAAACAGCGAAAAGTTGGTAGATTAAAAGTCAACAGATATTTAACAATGCTTGTGCAAACTTAAATGTTGGGGGCTAAGAGCCTGATATAACACCAGAATAATACGTTTGTAGAGTAGAATCGAGATATATTCTAGATTGGCAAGAGAAGGCAGCCTGCTCTCATTTATCACTACTGCATGCAATTCTATTTCTTGGATGAACTCAGACGAGGCTATGACAAAACCCTTACTTCAATCTTTGTATGTATGTAGTAATGTAAACATTGTAGCTGTAGCTCTGTGCCACATTAAAACCTCCATTACAATCCACCCATTTCATTTCGGGCAGTTGTCGGGCAAGGTTGAGTTATCTAAAAAACACTATATTTTCTTGAGAGGTAACGCTTCTTAAAATTTTCAATCGGTGTTCCCCCCAATAACTCAACAAGACGTAGCATCAACTCCCATCCATATACTTCAATAATTTTTATCCTTTCAAAAATAGACATAAAAAAGTATATTGATATAGTTGTTTTTTTTCTGAACCATTAAGGTAATATAATTAATTGAAACCCTAATTTTGAAGATGAGATGGTTTATATTAGGCTTTGAGTCTATTGGTCTTTAGTTATAATATTTTTGACTAGGTTTATAGTGTTTTAATGGAGGTGCTAAAAATATTGTAACTAACAATAAAGTTTTCCTATTTGGATTTTAAGTTTATTTGTCTCAGTTACAATTGACTTAAAAAAGGTGTTTCGATAGAGGTTCTAGACACATTTATAATCTTCAATCAGATTACGTTTGGTCATTTCATCAATATACCAAATGTCTCATTTTCATATGGGATACTTTGCATCTTCATCTCCGGCCACCCAACAAAGGAGAAGAAGTGAGTCTAAAGGCAAAGGCATATGACTACATATTTGATAAATATATCTTAATCCTACCACCGACTTAGAGTCATCTTGAAGAGTTGATGCTTGAACTTTATAGTTCTAAGCAAAGGATTCTATTTATCCATTCAGGATGATCTAATCGATCTCAATCTAACTGAATTAATCTCTAAGTTTGAATCAAAACTTAAATTCAGATCGAACATAACATAAATCTCACTCAAGTTCAATTCAAATCGAGTTTCGATTGAAGTTCAATTTAAAGATTGAAAGAGATAACATTGTTAAATTATATGATTTTATCTAATTATATATGATATATTATAAATTTAATTAAATTTTATTGACGGTTATCGATCAATAGAAAGGATGTCTAAGATTCCTTAGGAAACTATCTTAATTGAAACGACTCTCTTAATTTAGATTCTCTAATCTCGTGACTAAATACAATGTAATAAGACATGAATATATTATATTATTAAGATATTACGAATCTTCTCTCGTCTCCCTTTCATATTTAAAATTAGTAACTAAAAATTTTATCTAAAAAATATAAAATTTTCATGAAATCTTATAATTGATAAGAGAGCTTAAAATAACTATTTTTTTTATTTTTAAAACATTAAAGAATCTATTTTTAATTTTTTTAAAAAATAGGTCCTTTAGGTTCAAAAACATAAAAAATAATAATAGATGCTTTGCGGGGAAAAAAAGAAACTTTTAGTCTTGTGAAGGCAATCGCCAAATAATAATAATAGTAATAATAATCGCCCTTCTTTTTCCTTTTATTTTTCTTTCTTTTTTCCTTTTATTTTTGTTTTCCCCTATCCTTCCCTTTCGGTGGCTTTCGCCCGTAGTTTCTTGTGGACTAAGCCTAGATCTGGATCTTGTTCCGCTCTTGTTCGTTCTCCAGGTACTCTGCGTTCCCATTATAATTCTACGCTCATCAAATTTGTGGTTGTTTATTTTGCTTCACATAATCGGTTTCCGCTTTCTAGGGCTGTTGAGGACGTATCCCGATGGCTTCTTCACGCCTGTGCGCCACTTAATTCTCGCCTCATTAAGATCCACGAGGTCCAGTTTCAGTGAGAGCTGAGAGCTTTCTATCTTCTGAAGTTTATATTCCAGCGCACGATCTGATCTCCATGTGCCTGTACCATGGCCCTTCCTCAGGAGTCTTGCCCAAGAAATGGGGGCGTTGTTTGAAGGCAGTGAAGCTCGCACCTCGCTCCTCGAGCTACCAGCAGAGGGCGGCAGATCGCTTGTCCCCTTCCCCGGATCTGGAGGCTTCGGATGAGGATCAGGGGCGAGGTGTCGGTGGGGGTGTGCACAGACGTGGGAGGGGCCGCAGGGGAGGTAGTCATGGTCGAAGAGGAAGCGTTGAAAAGGAAAATTTAGTATGTGTTAAAAGGACGTTCTTTTTAAATAGGTTCAGACCATTTTATATGCTCGCCCTTGAAGCCCAGTAGGTTAAAAGGACGTTCCTTTTCAGTGTCTTGTCAACCTTTCGAATTCTTTCTTCGAAGCGGGGATTCGCTCCTCTCTCTCTCTCTCTCTCTCTCTCTCTCTCTCTCATCCCTCTGGTGTTCTTCCCTTCGTAGCTGTCCCTCGTCCTGCTGTGAGGGGGGGGGGGAAGGGCTTCTTTAATCGTCGAAGAAGGCGGATTTGTAGTTCTTTCGATCGTTCTCCGCAGCTGATGGGTTCCAGGTAAGCATTTGTTCCGACCTCTCGCTGAGAAAGTCGAGTTTTTGTTCCGGATTCTGGAAGAGCCCGATGACAGGGGATTTGCTTGTTCTTTTCATTTTTGTTTTTGTTTTACTTTGGGTTGATTTTAATGGTTTAAACTTAGCCATGATGGGGTTTCATCCATAAAGGAAAGTTTTTTACTTCTTTCTTTGTTGGGGATGGCAAGCGGTGTGAAAGGTTTGCTTCTTGTTATCAGCTATGTGCATCGCTGAACCACCAAATAGTGTAAAGATTTTTCGTTCTTTGGATACTTTGGGTGTTCAAGAGCTTTTGATGTGCGTCAGATCTTTGTCTGGTTTATGTCGAAGTTGGAACTGGATGTTCGTATCGTTTCAGTTCTTCCGAAATGTAGTAATTGCATTCTTTCAGTTCTTCTAGAAACAGTAATTGGCTGAAGAATTCATTTTTATTTAGTCAAAATATATTATGTATGACAACCTCTACTAGGATCAGCTTCTCTTTAACCTTTTCTTTCAACAGTGCATCATTCTTGATTTTGCTCATTGTAACTTGTAAGTGGTATCCTTTTGTCGTGTTTTTAATCTTCGACTTGGTTGGTGTTGTTTTTTGCATGGAAATTTTGGTTTTGTAATAACTCATATTGATACCTTTTCCATTCTTTTACCAGTATAATTTGTTGATCTAGGTCATTGAATCTGGATTTCACCTTAGTGGGCTGTCTAATATATAGAGGATAATGTTATCTTAGTTATATTGACTATGTACTCGTGGTGCTCTACTTGATCGAAGTTATCAGAAGACTTCGTAGTGTTTGATTGGGTATTTGGATGTTTAATGATCACCTGACTTTTGATTGTATCTTGGAAGTGAGAGATTTTCGAAGAAAATGTTTGTGCTTCGACAGTTCTCTTGGTCCTTTGGCACAGCGTGTCATGGTGATGATATTTCTCTTTTAATAATTGTTTGGATCATATTAAACCATCAATTCCTGCCTAGTTTCTAGCTTATGAGCTTTAAGTTTATGAATTATTTGGTAGAAAGCTACAGGACCCACATCCTAGGCAGGGTGGATTGAATTGTACTGTTACAACAAAACCCCTTGGGTTATTTTCACGTGCTCTTGAATTTAGCTGTGATTATAAGTTGTAGATCTTGGATATATAGCATCCACTCCTTAGAGGTGTACAAATCACCTAGACATAAATACTGCAGTTTGCTTGTGCCTGGAATTACTAGATAATTGGCAGATCAAATTCAAATGATTCTTTCTCTTCTGGGAACGTACTGATTTCTTACTATGATGTAAAACCTGTGATTAGTTTTAGGGTCAGTTGTTTGGTTGTAGAACAGAACACAATCCCAATAGTGTTCCATGAAAGATATTCAGATAACTTTATGACGAGCTATCAATTGAATGTCAATTTTGTAATAGTTATTGCCAAACAAATGGTCTAGGCAATGTGTAGACAATGGAGGTTACTTTCCATAACACCTAAAGTGTAAATAGGTATCTCTCTCTTTAGTTACAACTGAAGTTTATATTAATATAGTAACTCTTAAAATTTCTTGAATGGGAGGAATGTTGTTGAAATGGGAAATAACAAGTTTTTTATTCAGTGAAATTATAAATGAAATTCTAGTATCAACAGTAATTTTCTTTTATCTGTAGATTTCTTAAATGCCCTAGCTAAACTTAGCAAACTTATGGGAGAAGACTTAACCATTTTTAGGAAAGTTATAACCCCACAATCTTTTCCAAAAACATATAACGCTTTCTAAACTTCAAACCTAGTAACTAAATAATTCTCTCAATCCAAATCCTACTTAGCCATATTCAATTCCTACTTATAATTCCAGAGTTGACTATAAAATTTATCTTTTGTTCTAGTCCTTATTCTTATAATTCCAGAGTTGTTCCTCTAGGTATTCCTCTAAACTCTCCCAAGAGTTCTTGGTAGACTTGGTTCTCAGAAAGTCAGAATACAAGTGGGTTGGTTCTAAATGGTGAAAGATCTCTGGTGATTAGCCATGAACAGAATGGAGGTGTCGTTCCAGTAACTAGTCCATTGGTCAGTGGAAGAAGAGATGTCAGCAGGCAAGCCTCATTACGTCTCATAATTTAATCCACAATGTTTCTTGTCATCCACACCCTAGTGTCTTTCATGTTAATTACCAGTTCCTATTTTTCCTTGTCATTTCTTTTAAGTATGCTCCATCTTTCAGATATCTTAACCTAAACACAAGTATTTACAACTTGAAGTGCTGAATTCCTGAAGAACAGGAGATTGGGTCTCATTGTATTTTATCTGTTAAGCCTTGCAACTGCCTAGTCTGATCTTTACAGCTTTGTAGTTGACTAATAGTTATACATTTTTTACTTTAAGTTTAGCTGAAAAAATTACAGTAATAAAATCATAAACTGACTATTAAGAAGTAATCAAAGTCAAGATTTATATTTCTTCTAGTACCTTGTGCTTTTTCAGCCTAGTATTTGGATTGATTAAGGTCCAATCCATATGAGTGGATTCATGTTGAGTGCAACTTGTTTATTACTCATGTGGCTTGTCTATTTTGTATGAGATTTTGTGTCTCTATGAGGTTGAGCAGCTTTATTATTAAAAAAAAAAATCTGTTTGCACTGTGATTGTTGACAAGAATACTTTAAAGCATTTTTTAACGTCTGTATTGATAGCTAAATGTCAGTGAAGCAATGAATTCTAACTTCTTTCCTTGCTGTTAAAGCTCAATTTATTATTTTAGTTGCTTCTATAAAATTGATTAATACATTTGTATGATTATCAAAATTCTTTCCATGATTCACTTTAAATTTCAAGCTTTTTTACAATTGTTTTTAAGTTGAAGTTGAAAATGACTCTGTCCAAAAGTTTTAGCTTGTCTTCCATTCCCATATTGGTGCCCAACTAACCTTATTTTTACTTCTAATCTGCAGATCTTGAAATTTTTCCAAGATATTAAACCATTTAATCACATATATAGAACTCTTTGGTCAAACTAGATCTTTAATCTTTCATACAGTAACTTTTCAATCATCAGTTCCTAGACCAAATATACAATTCTGATAACTTTGATGTGAAGTTGCTCTTCCTTTTGCTTTTTTTAATGTGATTTTAGTACCTTTCCATTATTGTTTCCCTTTCTGTTTTATGTTTAAATATTATTACTCTCTTTGCCTTTTATTCAGTTTTTTCTCCATATTAATTTTTACATTGCTGCTTCACTCAATATTAGAGTAATCTTAAGCACCAAATACCGTCGGTCCTTGTTACCTTCGCAGCTTACATTTTGTCTTTTGCAAATGGAACATGTACACTATTCATTAAGCATGTTATTATCTTTTATTTTCATATTATTATACAATGTGGGAATAATATCGTTTATGTCAGTTGATGTTAACATAAAAGTACTATTCTTGGCTTGATTATCATTAGATTGAATAAGGGGTTAACTCAAGGTGCAAGAGACTCAAGTTGTACATCATAAGTTTTTTAATTTCGTATCGTACCTTCGTATCGAGCCTTGCTCGGTACAATACATAATGGCATATCAAGCGGTACACCTAAAATAGGCATAAAACCCTCCAAAAATATCTAAAAAATAGGAAAAAAATGTTAGGATAGGATTTTTAAGTTAGAAATAAATATACATTTAGTATAGTTTTAACAAAACTAATGTAAATTGGGTAAAAATAATGCCACATATTTTTTTCAGGATTTGAAGAGTATCTTGTGAATAAAAATCATTACTTTGTTAAGTTTAGGATAGTGAAATTGTGAGAATAAGAGAGAGATTGTGAGTAAAACGAGTGTGAGAGAGTTTAAGAAAGTATGAGAGTGAAATGGATTGAAAGAGGGGGGAGGAACGGGTTTTAAAACCCTATAAGATGCCTCCAATGGTCATATTGATTTGAAAACTGATATAAATCGGTAACGGTCGATTTCGACCATTACGCCCAATACAGGTTGGTAATAGTCAAAATTGACCGGGTACCGCCCGCTACAGGTCGGTAATAGTTGAAATTTTGATCATTATCACCCGGTACAGCCCTGTATCGCCCGATACAGGGCCAAAATCTGTAGCTCATGTGTATGTATATGTTTTAGTTTAATCTGAAAAGCAATTGAAGAATAGCTTGGTTTTTTTTCCTTCTCTCATTTCATTAAGCATGTGTTACATTATATCTGTCCTCTTTCTTAATCCTATCCATCTATCTATTAATATGCTAAATTACGTGTATTGGCTTTTTGCAATATCTACTTTTATATATATAGGTCGATGGCCGGATTAAAATCTTTTCGTGATGCTGAGACAGTCTTGGAAGATGGTAAAGTTGAGAAAGATAGGGATAATATTTTATGCAGCTACAAACCTATAAAGCTACGTAATCAAGCTCTTCTTTCTGGTCTTGCATACTGTATATCATCATGCAGCATGATACTTGTAAACAAATTTGTGCTGTCAGGCTATGATTTAATCTGGTATCGCCCGATACAGGGCCAAAAATCTGGTATCGCCCGATACAGGGCCAAAAATCTGGTATCGCCCGATACAGGGCCAAAAATCTGGTATCGCCCGATACAGGGCCAAAAATCTGGTATCGCCCGATACAGGGCCAAAAATCTGGTATCGCCCGATACAGGGCCAAAAATCTGGTATCGCCCGATACAGGGCCAAAAATCTGGTATCGCCCGATACAGGGCCAAAAATCTGGTATCGCCCGATACAGGGCCAAAAATCTGGTATCGCCCGATACAGGGCCAAAAATCTGGTATCGCCCGATACAGGGCCAAAAATCTGGTATCGCCCGATACAGGGCCAAAAATCTGGTATCGCCCGATACAGGGCCAAAAATCTGGTATCGCCCGATACAGGGCCAAAAATCTGGTATCGCCCGATACAGGGCCAAAAATCTGGTATCGCCCGATACAGGGCCAAAAATCTGGTATCGCCCGATACAGGGCCAAAAATCTGGTATCTATTAATATGCTAAATTACGTGTATTGGCTTTTGCAATATCTACTTTTATATATATAGGTCGATGGCCGGATTAAAATCTTTTCGTGATGCTGAGACAGTCTTGGAAGATGGTAAAGTTGAGAAAGATAGGGATAATATTTTATGCAGCTACAAACCTATAAAGCTACGTAATCAAGCTCTTCTTTCTGGTCTTGCATACTGTATATCATCATGCAGCATGATACTTGTAAACAAATTTGTGCTGTCAGGCTATGATTTTAGTGCTGGTATATCGTTAATGCTTTACCAGGTGAGTAGCAACCTGTACTCTATTTTGTTCGTCTAAATCACACCTAATGAATTATAATTTAATACATTATCCCAACATAAATGGTCTAGAATGACTTATAGTTTGATGCCTTTTTTGTTTGCAGAATTTTGTTTCAGTAATTGTAGTTTCCATTTTGAGTTCATCAGGTGTAATATCAACAGAACCTCTCACATGGAAACTAATCAAAGTCTGGTTGCCGGTGAATGTCATATTTGTTGGGATGCTTATCACAAGCATGTTTAGGTATAACAAGTTCCTAGAACACAGATTTCTTTACTATTATCCTTTTGGATAATTCCAAGATTTACTTATTTCTTGAATTTTGCATTGAAATTAATGGTCTCAACTCTCAACTATTAAATTATAATGAAAATGGTATGCCTAGTCTTTGTGAGAAATGTAAATCAATTCAACTTATTTACTTCCAAAGTTTTGCAATCTGCTTGTAATTTTACGGCATTTTCTACTTTTATTTGGATAGGTACTTCATGTTTCCTTGCTTATCGTTTGCTTGAATTGGTTGCACTTTGTACTGATGTGGAAGAAAAGGAATCACCAAAGCTTTCTCTTTGTTTAAGGTTGAAACATGATTTTATAAGTGTAGACTGTGAGAGAACATATTTAAGAGTGCTAATCTGCTTATAAATTTCATGTCTTTAGAGCTTAAGAAAGTTCTTCCAAAATATTTTTCTGATCTCAAGGCTGTGATATGAGGCAAAGAAGCTTTAGGTAACAGATATATTCTTTATAGTTATAGATGGATCAATAATTCCTGACAACAACCTTCATTTGTATGCTAGCAGCGAGTGGAATTATGCTAATGAGTTTTTTGTTGTGCTACATTGCCATTTTAGAACAGAATATACAGAGGGCTCATCACATATAAGAAATCTTGTTTCTTGTCATAATATTTATCATCAAACATCTTTTTTTTCATGGTAATAGGATTGAAAGCAAATCAGGGTTCAATCAAACAATTAGTTTGGCCTTTTTGGACAACTTATGATAATATGGATTTTTCCAATTGTTCTGTTTTTAGTATGTTTGATGTCAATTCTTTTCTATGCCTTTGTCAGTCTGTAGTACTCTCATTTAGTTCTTGTTTTGTTAATATCAGTGTTCATCAGTCTAATATATACCTTCTTTATTTGTATGTAATTCATCAGTCTTGCATTTGGTATCATAATACTTTTGGAATGCTTTATTCCTCTACATGCATAAGCTATAAACCACAACTTCATCACATATGACTGTTGATATGGAATTCTATATTCTTATATCATCAATTGCTTTTTCGAATGTTGCTCAATGAATGCTTTCTATTTGCAGCTTAAAATACATCAATGTTGCCATGGTAACAGTCCTTAAGAATGTCACCAATGTCATCACTGCTCTAGGGGAAACATATCTTTTCATGAAGCATCATGACAGAAAAGTGTGGACAGCCTTGTTCCTAATGGTACATTCCTATCATGTTTAGAAATTTTCAACATTTGCTTCAAGCAAAAATAAAGTAAATTTGATGTTGTTCCTTGTTTTGGTAGCATCAATTGATGGTGCATACATCTGCATAAGATAAGTGTTCTTTTGAAAATATTTTAAAAAGAAATTTAGCATAAAGAAGCTCTTTCTCTTCATGCATTGCTCTTTTGATTCAGAAATATCTTTATTTCAAACAATTATTAGATGCAAATTAGTAGACCTTTTTTTTTACTACTTCTCAATAGTTTAGTTAATTTTCATCACATTCATGTTTGAATAGATCTAAGTACTTCATGTTCTGAAAATGTCCACGTTGATCTTTAAGAACAATTAAAGGCTATTGAGATTTTTTAGTTGTGAAGGACTTTGAACTTTAACATTTAGTTTTCTGATTTTTAACACTCTCTTTTTGCAGATAATTTCTGTGATTTCTGGAGGGGCAACTGATCTCTCCTTTCATGCAATTGGCTATGCATGGCAGATCATAAATTGTTTTCTGACGGCATCATATTCGGTCAGTTGCTTATGTGCCTTATTTTCTCAGCATATATGAAGTATCAGTATTTTCTGGTTTTGTCAAAAATGAAGAAGTCACATCATATGCTATATATTTTTCTATCTTATTCATAAAACATGATTTTGTTTGAACAATGTTTTCAACATTTGTATAACCAAGATAGACTTTTAGTATCAGAAGTTCATATATATATATATATATATATATATATATATATATATATATATATATATTTCCCTTACACTTTAGTTCTATGTTAGTGTCGCTGAAATAAGATGTTGAGATGAATGTTTAGGCGCACAGAAAGATTAGAAACATTTTGCATTCATGAATACTGCACAAGTGGGGGCAATTGCAACAAAGTTTAAGGTAGTTTCAACATATCCAACAGAGATTATACAAGCTACAAGCACTAGCCAGGTGAGGTGAGTAATATATATATATATATATATATATATATATATATATATATAGATATTCGCAAAAGGTTAGATTTCATTAATTGAAAGATAATGTTGCACCATAAAGTCGGTTTTTGTCACAGCCTTGAGGGTTCTGGTGATTGAGAACAAGACTCAGGAAACCATATATTACATTTCCCATAGCCAGGATCACACTTCAATAAATGTAAGGACATAAATAGATTACAATTCAGCTTATCTTTAAAAACTCTCCATTTTTTGCATCAGCTTGGAGAAGCCTATTAATCTCAGGAGGGAATTGAGAATTGAGTTAGTCTCTTGACTATAGTAGTTCACAGATGAGAAAGAAAATTGGTAGCTCTATTTGCTTCTCTTGTGCAAAGGAGAACACTCTGTGATCAAATGATGATCCCAAACCTTGAATTCGATCCACTTTTATCTAGCACTTCCAAGAAGCTTAAACCCTTTCATTCAGTATCTCCGTAACAACCTTTAAATCTAGCCATAAGTAGATTAACCTCGAACCCCTTTTCTTAGCTTCCACAAGGCCAACAGATATTGTCTAAAATTCATGAATGAGAATATTATCCTCCTTTGGTCTTCCTTTGACAGTAGCAATAATAGGCTATCCTTAGTGATTTAGCAAATTACATCCAAGCCCCATCATGGTTGGATGCAGGGATCTATCTGTATGACCTGTGATCCATTCACATGGAGGGGGCAACCATCTCTCCCAGGAATGTAGTTGATAGTAGAAAAGAGAGTAGAAGTGCCAATTTTCAGAACGGGCCTGATTTGTGGGAGTGTCTTCAGCCTTGTTAATAGAGCGTTAATTATCCTGCAAACATTAGAGGAAACATATGAAGAGATGATAGAAGGTGATTTATGGACCTGCCTTTTGAAACTTTAATTTCTTTCGGTCCACAAAGGATATAGTAGCACTTAAAGTCTTAGAAGAGAATTTTGGGAACAATTAAGGAATATGATAGTTTTTTGTTTGACTAATAATATTGTCCTTAATGGAGCTCAAAATGACCCTAATTACTCATGATCTACATCTATTATTTTTCTTAATTTTGGTGTTAAATCATTCGAGAAAAGTGGGTATTAGTATTCACCTTGTCATGGAGAAAGCCTGTATGCTAACACTCGTATAGTACAATGTATCTTCATGCTTAGTTTCTGGATACATGATACATTTGTTTGGCCATATTGGAGTTAGCTTATTACAGCTGATCTATATACCATTTTGGCCCTGCTATAAAACTTACATATTCTGCAGTCTTTGAAGAGGATCTCTAATTGATTTTGTGTGTTGGCTATTTTTCTGATCTCTAACAGTTGATATATAGAAATGAAACATATATATCACAGTTATTTTATAACAGTATGACATAAGTCTTCTCCATAATGCCAAATTCATTTTATGTTCCTCGATATGAATGACTAACAAATACAATTTTATATATCACAGTTAACACTACGTCGAGTCATGGATACTGCAAAGCAAGCCACTAAATCTGGGAACTTGAATGAATTTTCGATGGTTTTGCTCAATAACACTCTTTCTCTGCCTTTGGGGTTTCTGCTTATATTTGTTTTCAATGAAGTTGACTACCTCTGTAAAGTGTGAGTGGATAATTCAAGTTGATTATTATAATTTTTACATCATTTTCATTGGTCACTTCATATATGCTTCTTCCACTTTTATTTCTCAAAATTAATTTATTTCAATTCTATGCTGTGTGTTACTTAAGGCATTGCAAAACAAATAAACCTTAATGAATGATAGTTGGATTGAAAGAAAAGTCTACTTACCATGGTGGTTAATAATAATTGTGTTACAGCAGAAACAATTGTTTTGGCTAAAGTTTACTGTTCTAGTGAGGGAATTACAGCCAAAATGGGAGTTCTACATTATACATATTGTCAAATTAATTGCATTTGATTAACAATATTCCTTTTTTATACTAGTTTAAAAAGGAAAAGACATACAAAAGAAAGGGGGGGTGATCTTGTTATTCCTATATGCTTTGCCCTTTCCCCTTTGATGGCCTTTCTGCCAAACTGCAATTTCGCAATTTTACCATGAGTTCAATTGCAATCATAGTAAAGACCACAATTGTATCAAGCGACAGGCATTAAATGCCTGAGATAATTGGATACAACCTACTGATATGCCCATAGTCCCATGACAGGTCAGTTTGTCAGGAAATCAATCGGCTGGTCTTTTATTTTTTTATTTTATGTTTTTTCTTTTCTCTCCTCACTGTTTATTGTTATTATTATCATATTTTTTTATTTTTTTTCCTAAATGGTGGCATTTGCACAAGCAATGGCATGTGTTACTATAATGGCACATTGTTCTAGTGATTGGCTGGCATGACCCATGTCGTTACACCTTGCATACATGTTTAGGTTACAAATGTGATATATTTATAATTCAGAGCAAGGAAGGTAATACCGAATGATACCGCCCGGTACGGGCGGTACATACCGGTCCGACGGCATACCGATACTCGGACCGTCCGCTACCGGGCGAAACGAAAAATAATAATAAAATTATATATATATATATATATATATATATATATATATATATATATATATATATATATATATATATATTAGAAAAACAAGCAACGTTCGGTGACGTTGCCGAGGCGACGCGACGTCGATATATATATATATATATTTAAATAAATGAGGCGACGTCGCCCTGCGTGGGGAAGGAAAAGGCGACGTCGCCGAGGCGATGCAATGTCGCCGAGGCGATGCGACGTCGCCTTTTAAATAAATAAATATATATAATCTTATATATATATATATTAATTTTTATATAAATATAAACTCGGCGACGTCGCTTCGACGACGTCGTCGAGTTATATATATATATATATTATATATACCGAGCGGTATACTGTTCGGTATACCGCTCGGTATACCGTTCCGTACCGTACCGAGCGATTGTTGAAACTCCGGTACGGTATGAAATTTCAGACCTTGATTCAGAGACTAATTAATCATTATTAACTGAAGTGGAAATTCAATGACATACTCTACCTCAGCAGTGAGATATCATAAATTGATAAGGAAAACAAAAGATATGCAGATATATATACTTGATGAAAATTGTACAATATATGCAAGAGGTTTGAAAGAAAAACTAGTATCTGGTGTTAGATTTAAATCAATTTACCTGTGAAAAATGTAAGACCAAAGATTTTTGAATGCTAATTAAAAATAATAATGGAAATGGATCTGCTTAGTCAAACTTTGAACTCAAATAACTCTAATGTGCCTCTGTCAACTCATTCAAGTTTTAAAAAGCATTTGCAATTAAAAGGAAATAACAATTGCTAAATATTAATAACAAGAAAAAACTCCAGAAAACTAACTAAATATGAAAAGCTTGTTTTTGTGAGACTAAATGTATAACTTTGAGGGTGATATATCTTGTTCTTCTCTGCACTTATCCACTGCTTCATTTCTGTGGTACCTTATCTGGCTTGGCATCGCTTTGACACTTTAATCACAAGAGAATATTGTTTTCTTATCTTGATTGTTTTGGGAAGGAGGTGATATCTTATGAATTCTCTTGTGAATTGGCAGGCCACTTTTGAAGATGCCTATGTTCTGGTTGGTGATAACTTCAAGTGGTTTTTTAGGTCTTGCTATCAGCTTTACTTCAATGTGGTTTCTTCATCAGACGGGTGCAACTACATATAGGTATGGTGGAACAAACCTTAGTTGTCAGATAAAATACACTGCACTTTCTCATTTCTCTGTTGTCTAGCCTCACCCACCACCAGCGAAGCACCACATATTTGTTTGAACATTATAAGAGTAGTTTTACTTTCACCCTTTCTTTTTTCTGCTCATCTATATGAATCAGAAGAAACACCATATCAACAATCAACATCATTGAAGCATATTGTTTCTCTAGAGCTTGAGTTGCCAAATAAACTGTCAATTCTACCGAATGATTTGTGGATTTCATAAAATTCAGTCTAAAGTTTTTATTTAGCTTCAACTTTATTGTTTATGCTCTTTTATTATACTACTCTTGTTCTGATTTAGCATAAAAGGCAATGCACAAGATCGAGGGCAAGTTTCACAAGTTCACCATATACACAGATTGAGGCATCATTAAGTTGGTAAAAATCTATTTCAATAATGACACTTGGTGGATGAATTAACTAATTCTGAATCTGTAGCTGGTTCATGTATTTTAAGGACAAATAATTTACCTTGCTATCTGGGGGTTAAAATTATATGCACCTAATTTTGATCAGTATACTGACTGATTTTGGTTGACAATAGAAGATAAATTATCTTGTGTTGAATTGACTTGGCAGCAGAAATGTACGAAATATAAGGATTAGAAAGGATGTTAGGAAAACTAGAGGAGCTTATAGATGATAATAGCAAAGGAAGGGTGATAAATTATATATTTCCCTTTTGTTAAGAAACTTCATGCATATTATATTTTTGACAGCTAGATACATTCTTGTGCATTTACAGAAAAAATTTGTTATTTTTAACAAGTCCAAAATGAATCGCAATTGTTTGTCCAAGTAGAAATAACAAACAAGAATAAGCCATATGTCGTAACTATTTGGGGTCAGATATGTGGATCTTTTTATTGAGCTTTTAATATCCCTAGTTAACTAACTGTAAAATTAAGGCTGAGGCTTTAAACCAAATCTTACATTAAAGCCAAACATGCATGCACCAGCTTGCTGTTGCTGAAACGCTCTTGTCCACTTGACATTCTAATGGAAATCTAATTTAAATTCAAATTGGTTGAATTTTAACATGTTGAGTATGAATTCCTACATTAAAATCATCAAAAATCAAAGTTGAATACTTGAATCTTTTTCTGTATCAGAAAATTGAAAATACACAAATGATGGACCAAACTTGTTGAATGAACTAGAAACATATTAGTGTAGGATGTCCTTTTACGGAGGATCTCAGATGCAAGCTTTTGAAATGTGCTGCCATTAGATTCTGGTGCAGAAAGTGAATCCTTTGACATGTAATTGATGGACGGTCTTCGAATAGATAAACTTAATTTATCTTTCTAGATAGATCCCTCTATTTTATTTATATTACTAAGGTGTCATCACCTCATGATGAGCATGCCAGTCTGATGGTACTTCAGTAAGTCAGCTAAAAATATAATGTGTTTTTCTTTTTGTTGAAGTCCTTTTTGGTGACTTCGGCACTGTTTCAGCTATTCTTTATTCCAGTTCACATTGATTCAGTTGAGATCTCTTTATATAGTCAATTTTTTGTTTCATCATTTAGTTGATACCTCTTCAGAAATTAGAGTGCTCTAATACCTGGACCTCTGGCGTACAAACGAGCAAATCTGTTTGATAGACATTTAAAACTAGTTGATGCAACACATGTTGTTTAATTTGGTTAAAATAAGAAGACTGAAACAGAACACTAAAAGTTGAAGAATATAGGAAAGAAGAGCAACATAGAGATGGCCAATGGCTAGAGAAAGCAGTATTTCCTTTAAAAACTAAAACAGTGTGCTGTAGCTTGTTAGACTCAGGATAGAATTCAAACTCACCATGTTTAACTTCAGAATAAAAAGTCAAAACACAGCTCATGTATATTAGTTGTTCACTTAAATAGAAATAACATGTTACAGTAAGCCCATGTTTAAAATAATAAATTAAACTCAAACTCCACCTAAAGCCGAAGCTAAAGTTGGGTGGCACAATATATTAAAATAAGAATTTGTTTTGTAAAAGCACATATTGAGGTATAATTATGTTTAAGATTGCTAGAATTTTTTTCTGGTTTGGCAGCATTTGTTGGTAGGTCCTAGAAGTAGGAACATTAATTAGATTAATTTTTTTTTATGATGATTGATAAACATGCATCATGTTCCATCCTTGGTGGACATGGTAAGTTTGAGCTCAAGGCTATACTCCAGCATTCTGTAGCTTCTATGTAGAAGTGAGTTTGAGCTCGAGGCCTCAAAGCAACTATTGACCAGCAACTTCTATTGCTGGTCAATAGTCGAGCATTATGATGCTAGTTGTACAAATTTTCAAAAATTTTTGGCAAATCATGACTGTTGTGTGGCTTTTGCCAGCCTTGTAGGATCACTCAATAAGATCCCTCTTTCGATTTCTGGTATCATTCTCTTCAAAGTTCCAACCAGCATGGAGAATTTCTTGAGCATTCTTTTTGGTAGGTTCTCTTCATTTTACTTCTCTGCCTGTGTGTGCGTATCCAGATTCATGTTTTCTAATAACTTATATGCTTAAACCACTTCTGCAGGCCTCTTAGCAGGCGTATGTTTTGCAAAAGCAAAAATGCGGTAGCGATCTCAGTCGTGAGGCAGAGAAAGATGCTCACACAACTTAGATTTGAAAAAGAATTATGATATACAATTCAAGTAATGGAGATGCAACGCATATAGCATGAAGTGATCGTGGGACCGAAGACATTATTGATAACAGTGAACAGACACGTCAAAGAAGGTCCAATGCCATTGAAACCTCCTTATTAAAGGTTAAAATATATTTCATCAAGGAATTTCATTTTCCTGGAGATATACATGGTAAAATTAATGGGAATTGGCACAAAAATTCTTGACTACCTACCTCTGCCAATATGCTCCCACATGTTTTTTTTTTTTTTTGTGTTAGTACATAATTCATAAATACATATATAATTGCACTTTTTCTTTCTTCTTGGTAATTTATCTATTACAGCTCCTGTTATTTACTTCAACCTTACCTAATTGTGCTTGGCAACTAGCATGTCCGTCTTGGTAAGGGCCTAAAAGGCCATTCTTTGATTTACTTGGATTGTCATGCCATTAATATAGATGAGTGACAAAATAAGAAACTATCTATGTTACAGCTGGGCAGGAGAGATTTAGGACTTTAGCAAGCTCGTATTACAGAGGAGCAGAAGGGATAACCATGGCTACGGGTGGGTATCTGTGTAAAGCCATTTGTCATCTTATAAAATTGCTATTATTCCTTCATATATATTATGTGTACTTGTGGTTCAGCACTGCTTCTGGTTAGTTATTATTGCTGTTATTGTTTATGGTCTATTGGGTAAATTGATACGAGAACCAGGTTCATAAGATCAATTCACGATCTGGATCGACCAAGGGTTTATACTATCAATTCAAGATAAATGTGGTCAGTATTAAACAAATGAATATGTATGTATGTATACCAAATTCAAAAAAAATTAAAAAAAATTGTTTACCAAATTCAAAAAAAATAAAGAGTAGTAGTTTAAAAGTAATATATCTGAAATGGGAATTTCTGGCGTAAACCAAATTAGTTATTATTATTATTATTATTATTATTATTATTATTATTATTATTATAAAGATTTAAATTCTTTTAATTTAACTTAGGATAAAAAAATTATTTATTGGATCCCAAATAATTATGATGTTACCACTTGTTTTCCTTAATGTTATTGTTGTTGTAATTTACAGAAATTATATATTACTAGTAAATTCATGTAAGACTTAATGATACGAGATAAATGATATGCGGATATTTTTTAGTGTAGTAGGTGCCTATTTAATCTTTGATATCGACACTCATGTCATGTCGATAGTTCAAGTAATTGACGTTTTGATAAAATTACTACAATCACCTACTAAATTTAACCAATTGTGTATCTCATCTATAAAATGTCACCAGGTATGTCCATTAAATCTGTTGGGCAAATAAGTTCTCAACATAAATTATTATTCCTTAAATAGATATATTCAAATTGTTACATGATCAAGAGTCACTTATTTGATCTTGTGATACGGTGAGGGTGATCTTGAACTAGGTCGTCTACAACATTTGTTGATGAGGTTGTCTCCTCCTTCACCCTATTTGATTTAGCCAATAGGGCTGGGAGTTGAGCAATTTTCTTTGAGCTTGAATCGGCCATTATCGTGGTCGATTTAAAAGTTTTATTAAAAAAGAATGAGTATCAGCAATTCAATTATTCTTTTTTCAATTTAATTAAATGGAGAGTTGATCCAGTTTTCCACGAAAGCAAGATTAATAAGTTATATATGACTTATATTCGAATGAATCTAAGTATTCATCTTTCAATAACTTTTGAATCATTCGCTCATGGATATGCCTTAGCCTATAATATTATAGGTATGCATTGTTTACCTTATTTCCTCTTAGATATATTTATATTCATGATATTGTTAGGACCAAAATCAGTACTAAAAGGAGTGGGGGTGAATTAGTGTTTTTGTAAAAACCTCGACGATTCGAATAAAACCACATTCGATAAAGCTCGTATCGAAAAAATGAGTTTAACTTGAAAGTGTTCGTAAGTGTAGTAAATAAGTCAATCAGTTTGTAATATGAATGAAAATCATATAGTAAATACAAACCAGATTTATAGTGGTTCGGTTGTCATGATCTACATCCACTCCCGATTCCTCTTCACTCGAGGCCACTGGCTTCCACTACTGATATTCTTTCAACGGGCAAAGATCAACTACCCTTACAATTCTTTCTCCTATTCATATGCTTAGGAGAAAACATTTACACCCCTCTTTTACAAGTTTTCCCTCACACAACTCCCTTAGGACTATCACTAAGCTCTAGTAGGAGAGATTCTACACTTTAAAAGATTACAACATTGGAATTACAAAGTTTTTGTTCCACTTTCGTGTATCTATCAAGTAGGAATTTGTGGGTTATTTATAAACCCCAAATAACTTCAAAAATTGGAGCCAAAATTTAAATCCTCGAGTTTTCAGGGTATTGGCGGTACCACCACTAGTACTAGGCGGTACCACAACTTGACATAGTCTGGAAAACTATGTTTAGGTGGTACCACCACCCAAACAGCCTGGGAGGCTGAGCCTTAAGCGGTGCCATCGCTTGGGCAAGTTAAGGGTTATTGAATGGGCCAATCTCTTGACCCAAAACAACCCCAACTTTGGCCCAATTGGCCCCTAATTGAGTTAGCTTGATTACACTCAAAACTAACTCAATTAGACCTAAACTAGTCGATCTAGATACAATCGATTACAAGCATGAATCCTATGTTATCCAATATGTTATTGGTTCCTCCAACGCTTCGTCCGATCCTTCGGCGTATTGCTCGATCGGTATGTTGACCTTCGCAACATCCGATATGCTTGGCGCAATGTCTGATCCTTCGGCTCAATGCTCGAACTCATGGCACAAAGTCCTTTTGCCGATACGTCGATTGATCCTGTAGCTCAATGTCCAATCTCCTAACATGTTTCACTCTAGCTCAACATCTAATTCCTCCTGCTTTAATCGATTTGCCTTTTCTGATCGAAATTAGTCCTATGTCACTCAAAACGCATATTAGATCATAAACTCATCAATTGATTTTATCATCAAAATCCAAGATTCAATAGATATGTAGAGCAGTATCTAGCATAAATAAACCATTATGTAATATTCCTCTAGTGATGATTTTATCATCCAATATTATTAAACAATTATTATTTAAAAAACTAATTTATATCCACTAACTATCAAATATGAAATGAAAATATTATTTTTGATAATAGAAGAAACAAAATAACATGCATCCAATGAAATAGTAGCTCCACCAAGTAGATGTAGGGTGACCTTACCAATAGCTACTTAGCAACTTTTGCTCTATTGCCAATCTTGATGTTCATTTTGCCTCTCGTCAATCTTTTAGGTCTTGTCAGAACCTACAACGAATTGTAAAAGTGATAAGCATTGTCGATATTCAATGGATCACCGCTATAGAGAAGTTTGCGATGACTCCTTCATCCACAAACTAAGATATACGATTTAGGGGATATACAGTCTCCCTTAGGTGAGAATGTCTCAACCATGTAATGTGGTTTTTATCGTTTTGAGTTTTATGCTCTCGATTGTCATATGACAATCCAATAAGATCTATTTTGGGAATGATTTTTATTTTATTTTTCGTTGTGCATTTGATGCTCTATGATGTTTCCTAACATATCTATATAGACATAGTCCAAGGCATGCATTTTTCTAGACGAAATAGGACTAGCAAAGGAACCTTTATGTTATTTACTAGCCAAATAATCAATACAAGAGTTCAGACATGCACCTATGAGGTTTGGCAAAACTTCTCCCTTGGAAAAAACTTATAGCCTCTTCTTGCTCATGTGTCTAAATTGCCTATGCGATAATTCCATCATGAAGTCTTTCTTTGTAGCATTTAACTGCTCACTACTAGTTATAGGTGTCTTACAAGCCAATCACATGAGTAATAGCACATGTGACATTAAATATACTCTTTTTGCTTATTATTATTTTGATATTTTCTCACTTTATATTGCTTAATGTATAAATATATTATGATGCTCATGAATCTGTACAATGGGAATCAGATCATGATAAGATCACGATAATGAGGCTGATTTACCTCTAAATATATATTCTAAATAATAATGATCATAAGTTAATCGAAAGGAATATCGAGATAACTAGACAATTGAGACAATTGGTATAATTGAAGATAAGCAATGAATTTCTTGATCGATAAGAAAGACACCAATCCAATCCTTAATGCAGCACCACATGATAATTACAACATGAAGATAAGCATCGTAAACATAAGTTGCCTGTGAATCATGGTGGACTAACGAATAAAATGGTGTAATAAGGATGGTCGATCACGCTCTTTGTTCGACCTTTAGCATGTCGTCGAGAGGATTCTTCCTATTAGAGTTGGTCTGTGTTCTTGGATTCATGGTAACATTCGGATTTGGTTGTTACATTAATGACTGTAAATTTTCATGGAAGTGGAGACGAGAAATTTTTTTGTGACAAGGCGTACAAACAGGATGTATGCTTGAATCTCTAATTAATCTATTTCGTGAAAATAAGCAAATAGTGTCGAACCACTTAAATTTTATGATTTATCTCTGGATTATTCTTGAGGTATCAAGGGATTTCCCTGCCCCCAACACCATAATTGACCCTCTTGATATAAGCATATAGCTTCATGCTGGTAAACTTTATATTATTTATTGATCACATTGAAGTAGAATACTCGAATAGATTAATAAGGCACGACCCAGTAATCCTATATCTAATCACAAGGCTTTGGAATCTTCAAGGATATGAACCACATCATTTACATTGCAATCGGAACGCAATCAGGAAATGGGAGAAGAAGATTCATATCATTTCATACAAAACTTGCTTGCGAGTTAAGGTCATCAAATCCAGCCATTGTGAGAACAAGGTCACACCCACTTATAAGCATGTGCTTCTCCTAGCTCCTCACAGTCTTAGGATGATAAGGAAACAATCATTGCATGAAGAATCGAAGCAGGCTAATGATGGGATCTTCCAGTCGCAGCACAATCCCCTGGCCTTCTTTGGCAGACATGTCGATGGAGATCTGACCAGGTTTCCTCATCAGGTAACGCAAACTCTGACCTTCATCATCACCCTTCTCCAACCGAGAAGGACCATAACATGTCATATACTTGCCCCTTCCTTTCCATATTAGCCTCCTCCAACCACTGCTGCAACTGAATAGATCGTGGAGTTATAAGAGGGTCGAGGGAGCTACGGCCGGAGAAGAAGGTTGTGATCTCCATAAAGACGACTGCATGCAGTGCTTGCCCTTCGACCGATGAGATGCCGGAGGCCGGCTCTACTGGTCAAGGGAAGGCGTCGACGTCGTCGAGGAGCAGCAAGAAGGATGTGATCCACATGGAGCGGAGCCGGAGGGAGAAGATGACCGAGTTCTACACCATGCTGCAGTCGATGGTTCCAAATCTTTTCCCCAAGGTCAGCACTCTTAGTGTGAGGAGTTCATGGATTCTCTCGACGTAACACCTGCTAAAGCAGATCCAACAAGTTGTGCAGGCGACGAGGACGAGGATCGTCGACGAAGCAATAGCGTACATCAAAGGCCTCGAAGAAGTCATCGCAGCGCTCGAGGCGCAGAAGGCGGCGAGGGAAGCATCGAGCGGACCGGCTACGCTGCACAGCCAACGGAGCTCGACGGTGGAGGTGTCCACGTCGGCCAATACCGCGTTCTTCGCGATAAGCTTCGCGGCACGGCCCGGCATGGTCATGAAAGTTCTGCAAGTTTTCGAGGACCACAAGGCGGAGGTCCTCAACGCCACGATCGCGTGCAACGATGGAAGCGTTACGGTGACCGTGACGGCGTCGGAGATGGAAGAAGAGGCTCTGGGTAAGATCAAGGGGGACCTCATTATCATATAGTCTCAGAGTTAGTCGCCTACGAGTGTTTGTTGTGTTTGCAATGAGTTGGGTTTAGTGGAAGTAGGTGAATTGTACATGATTAATCTCTGAGGCTATGAACTGTACAGTTTCAGGTGGCTTTGGGTCCCCAGTAACCCTAAGAAAGACGACTAGAACTGCACGGTTCTGAAAGCAGACTTTAGCTTCTCTCTTCCTTCTTCTCTCCAAGTGTTTTGACTAGTAGACTTTAGCTTCTCTCCAAGATGGGGCTTTCCCGACTGCAAATTCTCATCAGTCATCTAACCATCTTTCTCTCTCTCTCTCTCTCTCTCTCTCTCAGTCTCTTTCTGTGGGTGTTCTCTCCCATCAACTTCGTATAGAAGATATGGATCACCAACACAAAAGAGGGGAGTTGTTATCGGTTGTGTCGTCAGTCATTTTTGCGGCGCATGCCACCGAAAGGCAAGTGATAGGAGGACAGCAGTCTCAGTACTCGCAACGGAGAAAACAAGTAACAGCTAAGACCGAGGTCTATTTCTAATTATCAACAAGGACTTGACTGCTTTGACTGTTTGATTCATGTCACTATCAGCAAAAAAAAAAAAAAACACAATAAGTAGCGAAAAGATTCAAATTGATGTTGCTATCTATGTACATGTAGATGGAACGGCCATAGGGAAGGTAATCTTGGATTCATGGGTTTTACTGCTTTCCCGTTCTAAAATAATCTTTGTTCTTAGTTCTTAGTTGGATGCAAGGTTTTTGAGTGAGAAGCAATGTAAAGAGAAGCACCAATTTGAGACATGGAATTACTTCTCCTTTTACTGCCATTGGCGACAGATCAGTGAAAGTGCAGACCAACCATGAGGTGTGTGGTGTATATAAATTCATGTTCTACTCCAACGCAAAAAAGAGAGACAACATTTGCTGCTGCTTCTGCTGACAGGAAATCAAGTTGATGAGCCAGTCAGTCACATGAAAGATACGTAAAATAATTAAGTATATGACATTCAAATAAGACATGAAAATGATGTAGGCAATATATAAAGATCTTAGATGTGTTCCTTAGAGCAAATATCAGTGTTGCTAAGAACAAGTTTACGTTGTGAAAGCAATAGTTGCGTAGCATCACTTCTAAAGGATGCAAGTCAACTAATTTCTTACGCAGACTCTTGAAAGAAATGAAGAGGAACTCGGTTACAGCATTCGGTTGAATGTTTAGGGTTTCGACCACATTAAACACGGTACATACGGGAATTCAAAGTCATGTATAATTCAAAATCAACTAATAAATGTGTAAGTCATAAAAACTGTAACGTACTCATACAAACTAGCTAACACATCAAAAAAAAAAAAAAAAAAGAAGCTGCCTGACCTAAGTTTAGGTTATTAGAGTATATATGTATGTAGCTTCCCTGAGATGACCATCTATCTTTCCTCTCCGATGGTCATTCACTGCACTCAATCATCAAACAGTGTTTCCAAAAGGTTTGTCAACTTGGAATCATTGGTCCCGTTCTCCTCAAAGATATCTATAGAAGCTGATTGCTTTCTGCTCTTCCGCTCCTCCACAATGGATTCAACTGAACTAGCACAATAATTCCTCCTAATCTGCTTGACGGGTTTCTCAGCTACGGTGAACTTGTTGCCCTCTCTACTTCTTTCAGGAAAACCTGCCCAAACTGGAGGGATCCCATAGAAAGGAGATGAGAGCTTAAGAGAGCAGAAACAGAAAGAATGAACAACACTACATTGCAGCATGACCAAGTATCATAGAGTTCAAATTATTTAAAATTTCAGAATTCACTGATCTTAAAATCCATCAAAAAGAAATTGTTAGTCATCAAACAAGATGCTAAAGACGCAAAGGCAAGAGTGTCATAACGCACGTTGAGTGTGCAAAGTTTGGGAATGAATTCCAGGGCATACCACCAACATTTTTTCCAGAAACAGATTGATAACAACTCAAGAATTTGTAAAGATCAGGAGAATATGAATTCCCTAGCTCTTAGCATACCACTACAACCTGTCCTACTTCATATAGAGAAGTATTCCTCTAAGCTTAAACAACAGATCTATGATAGCTTTCCTTGACAGATGTTTAGTTGCCATTGCTACACATCATTGCCAACAATCAACTAGCCATGAGAAGTTTGTTTGATTGTCAACTTTGTAAGTGCAGCCCTTTTACTGAATTGGTTACTCTATTAGAGTAGTGCACTGTAAAGTGAGTTACGTTGAGCAGATATCGTAAAGAAACCAGTTCAACAGAACAAATGGGAGAAGGAAAACAAGAATTCTAAGAGAAAAAGTTAAAGCACCAAAGCTGCAAAAAAGCAAAGTAAATTAATTTCACATATAATACAATGAAAAAATCAATCTATCACCCAATAAAAAACCATAAACAGCATAAAGATAACAACCTGTGTAAATGCTGCAAAAATTAGCAAAAAATCTTGAGTATAGGACTGTTGCTTGTATTCACGGTAAATCTTCATATTTGCATGCACAGAACTAAAAGATATTTGCTCATATACAAAGATCCAAGGTGTGCATCTGTAACATAAGAGCAAGGAAATTATATATTTGCAACTCTAGAGGTCTACATGTAGATCTGTTTCCAGTCCACCAGAAGCTTTCCCATATAGGCATTAAACCTCCTAAACATATTAAATGCATTAGTAAAGGTTGGCATCATGGATCAATTCTCTGCCATCAAACTCTATTGAGGAAAATAAAACTAGTCCAACTAGTAGTGATAATATCTCATATTATTCTTTCTCATAGAATTTTCTGGAGGCCTATTGGTAGAGATCTATATTGAATGGCATCATAAAAATCAAATTTAGCTTCCAAACTTTTACCACAACTTCTGTATTCCAAAATCATTAAATATTCCATAATATGGTTTCTACCTGAAGACAAAACATATTTTGAAACATCCATTATAGTGTAAAGAGAATTTTACAGTTATCTAGTATCATATGTTTTAAAAATGTAAGTTGTTTACAATTCCATAGGGTTCCCTCCCTAGAGATTAATCTTCAAACAAAATTGTAATATAATCCTTATCAGGATCATTGCTTAATCTAGCATCTTTTGGTGTCAATTGTTTCTTTGATGCCTTTAACAAATAATTTCCTTGCATGTCGTGAAATCACCTTACAATATTTGAGCAATGAACGTTATAAGTTCCCTTTTATTTAGGAACAAAAGAATCCATTCTATTACTTGACTAATTACTATATATAAGTAACAGTCCATGACTCATTAACCATTGGTACATACAAACCAAAGACCATGAGAAAGCCAAATTGATTTACTTTTTCTCCCTAGACCAACTAGGCAAATAAGTCTTGGAGTTCTCCTCAGAGGAAGAAGTTTATTTTAACCATACCACTAGGACAGGAAGGATATATCAACTGCCTCATTTTTCTTATTTTCTTTCTGACTCCTGCTTTCTCACAACTGGAATGATCTTCTGTTCTGGCCAGGTGCGTTAGTTTATTACTTCGGTGTGCCAACATCAATCAAATATTATAGGGGTGAGTCTCTAGTGGTTGTTTACTATCTCTTTCTATACCTGTGATCATTCCCTTACAGATTTCGTCTTCTTAGGATCTATCTTGACTCGGATGAGCCAACGATGTACCCCGGGCCCCCGAGTGTACCAGCTCCCTCATCTTGGTCAAGTTGTCAATAAGCACATTCTCGTCGTTTAAGGCAGGGTAAACTCAAATTATAACTAATCTATGTTGCCCCTGTAACGGCTTGTCTGGAGCTCACATAAACACAACAGAACTAAGCTTGTTTGCTTGTTCCCTGAAACTCGAAAGAAAGATTTTAATCTACCTAGCATAATGCAAACTTCTTAATGTTGTGGGGTACGTTGAGCCAGCTGTCAGCAGGTGTTGAGTATGAAAGCAAACCACTAGGAAAGTGCCCTTCGGAGTGGGATGAATGACCAACTCGCTCAGATGAATATTTAAGCAATACATGAGAGAGAACGACCTCTGATGTCAAGGCTCCCCCCTTTGACCCTACCTTATATGACAGAATTGATTAAAACCACCGCAGAGCTTCCAAAACTCGCTGTTTACTTTACTTACCGCTAGTTCAACTTATGTGCTTTGGCGTTTCTACTCAAATCAAGTAAACAAACTGCTGACACAAACTCACTGCAAATTCCAGAAATTGTTAGAATTCAATTTTCTTTTATTAGACTGAAACAATCAAAATCCGCCAAGAAAGATGCCAAAGAAAGATGGGTATGCATTTTGAATAATTTCCCATAATATAATTTCCCACCCCCCCCCCCCCATCACACTGAAATCTTCTTTAATTTCCCATAATATAATTTTGAATAATTTTCAATAGTTAACAGATCTGCATTTTGCACATCCATTTAATATTTTCCATAATAAAAAAAGTGTACCATGAATATATGTTATACTACATGGTGGGTTACGTGATTGAGGATATAGTTTTTTTCTATTTGCTCGCAACTTAAGGTACAGTTTAGGACTACTTCCTATTTTATTCTTTTATACTAGTGAAATACTGTGAACTACTTCAAATCATTTTTGTCAATGCATTCACCGAAATCTTTTAACAACCATAGAGAAGTTCTTATTGTCAGCAATCATTTCAGTGGAAACCTGTCCTAATCTGTATGGACATTTATACAATTTACAGTTGAAATATGTGTAGAGCAAACGTTCAGTCCGGAATTGGTTAACCAGATGCAATCAGTAGTTTTAAAAGTGCTATGCACCAAATGGCGCCAAGGTTCCAAAACATCCAAGAAGATGTCCACCCGTGCAAAGCAAAATGCTCCCAAATATTAAAATTTTAAAAATATATATTACGATTGATAAATAATTAAATATGATCATAAAAATAAAAATGACACATCAAATTGGAATCATATAAATTACCAAATTATATCTCTTGCAATTATGCCTACCTAACAGCTCTCATAAGCTTACTTATACATAATATGTGTGTATTTTCTAGAAGAGGTGATGGACACAGGCCATAGAAACGCTATCACTGTAGTTCTTTTATGAAGATTAATAAACATGGAGACCATACTGGATCTGGTTGTCTTTTTATACCAGCCAAGTAAGCTGCATGGCTGTTCAAATGTTCCCTTTTCTTCAAACCATCAAGTGACTGAGATTAAAATTCCTAATTGAAGTTCTAAAAAGACAGATAAAAGACAGCATGGTAGATCCCTTTTATTTTCTTCTTTTCTTTACTTTTGGAATAAAACCTTGACAATTTGATGCAACATCATTTATCACTACACTTCTAGTGCTTAACTTGTATGAGTAACGAAAAGGTACGTTCTGCTTAACAGGGTGAAAGACTATTACCTATAAAATAAGAAAGAGAGGAGATGGAGAAGTAACCGGCGCAAGGCTGTGGAGGAAGGTGGGGGGAAGGTGGAAAATGGTGGCAGACGAAGCTGCAAATGGCGGTGGATAAAGCAATAGGGTTTCGCTTGTTGCCTTCACTGGGTTGGGGGGTAAGTGGTATTAGTTGGTTCGGTTAAACCAACTTAGTCGCCTAGACTGGAACCTAGGCTGAGCCATGACCAATTTGGCTTGGGCGCACACCTGAGTTGCCCAGCACCTGGGCTCTAGCACACGCCAAGTGGCACTTTATTGAAACGTCTCACCCCGTCATGTTACTAGGTGCTCGTATTTCGCCTCGCCTCATCTGAGCACCTTTTGGAAACACTGAATGCAATGGTTTGGTTGCTAAAGGCCTTCAGTGAAAATCCCATCAACAAACAAATTCTCATAACAATTAGATGCTCAACAACTACTATGTTTTGTCTTCATAGCAGAGTAAATAATAATTTGAATGGCAGAGAGCAGAAAGATATGGTTACAATATCTATGAATAGACGCCATGGACCTATTTGATCATCAAGATGAATAAAAAAAAAGGTTCTCAAATAATCTATAGTGGTTGCTTCCAGGTTTAATTTAATAAACACAAACAACAAAGTGCATCCAAAAAAGTTTTGAAGTTATCATAGAAAACCTAGAGATATAAAGTAAAATTGCAATTCCAAAATCCAGTGTATGCACAAAGATTTTCATCTTAAGTGTCATCTAGAAAAGCAAAGCAGAGAGAAGATGGAAGGTCCAGGCACTTCTCCTTACAATTAAAGCTTCACATTTTGAATGAATAAACAAATAGACAAACTGCTGATTTTCTGCATGGACAACCATGGGACAGACCTTGTATAGCAGTTTCAAGTTCTAGTCAAATCACATTTTAGCATACATACTTGCAACTAGTTTCTCGATAACTTCAACAGCTCTCGAGTACAGTAGAAAGTGCACATCCCTTCATAGCTATTAAATTAGTAGGTTAAAGCTTGTGACATTTGTATTTAGCTATTAAATTTACTTAATAGTAAATTTCTAATTGTTGCATAAAAATGCACCATACCACAGTACATCAATTATATAACGCACTTATCTAAAGCAACAGACATCAGTTCTTGAATTAAAAAAATGAGATCAATATAGAGAAAAGAAAGGCTTCTAGATAGCAGAAGGAAATCAAAATTACCTCCGAAGTGGTGCAGTACAATAGAAGCCGCAACTGTGACATTAAGTGATGCAGTTCCGCATCCGTACTGGGGAATGTAAACAAAGAAGTCACATATCTCACACTCCTTCGCGGAGAGCCCCGTTCCCTTCATCACGATAAAAAGAAATTCCAAAAAATGTTCATAATCATAAGAAAAAGAATAAGGAGCAAAAACTTCAATGCAAACGGAGCAGACCTCGTTGCCGAGGAGAAAAGCTGTGCTCTTCCTGAAAGGGTGATCCGCGATGGAGAGCGCCCCATCGGTGATCTCTACCCCGCATACGTCACAGTTCCTCTCCTCCTAAAAGTATGATGAGAAGTGGATGAAGAGGACCAGATTAACGCGAAATGGAAACCCTAGATTGCGAGGAGGGTTTATGAGAGAGTGCCTTGAGGTAGTGGCGAGCTTGGGAGAGGGAGTGGAAGTGGCGGAAACGGAGGTGGGAGGTGGATCCGTGGCTGCCGAAGGCGTTGAAGTCGCGGCGGCCGACGAGGACGATCTCCGACACGCCGAAAGCGGTGGCGCTGCGGGCCATCGTCCCCACGTTGTGGCGCTTCGCCACGTTGTGCACCACCACCAGGCTCTCCACCGAAGCCGGCGACGTGGCGGCCTCTCCGGCGTCCATGGCGCCGACCAGAGACAGTGAGGGGCGGAGAATGACTGCAATGGTGGCTCTAGAAGAAAGAAACAGAGAGAAAAGGAGTGATTAGTCGGGAAGGTAACCCTTAAAAGAGAAAATTCAAAAAATAAAAAATGCCATTAAAAAAGATATTTCGTCGACAGCAGGGTTCGAACCTGCGCGGGCGAAGCCCAACAGATTTCAAGTCTGTCTCCTTAACCACTCGGACATATCGACAGTCGCAGAAATGTAGTGATTTCAATATTAAAATTATAATTAAGTATATTATATAATATAGACATAATATATTTGAAAATGTAAAATATGGATAATTTTATAAGAATTATGTTTTGAATATAATAAAAGAGCTCCGAACGAATCTAATAGAAAATATACCATACATGCTTGTGGCGGAAAAAACATTAATGTTCTTACTAAAATTCAAATATTGTTGGATGATTTCTCAAAAAAAAAAAAAAAATCTCCTCTGTTTAGGTTTTATTTTCAAAAGATACTCCTTTCCAGTTTTTCCTAATCATGTCCTTCTTTACCTAAATTTATAACTTAGGCAAAACAAAAAAAAAAATACTATAACTGAGTATTTTTAGGTTTGATTCATACACCTAGTATAGGAATCATAAGTATTTTTCAACTAATTTTTATATTAATGCATAAAAAATGTTCAAAAGTATTTTCTAATTTTTTTTAAAGTCCATTTCCCTCTATTAGAGTGTTTTATAATAGAGCTACAGTGCTTTTGAAAATATGGTATAAGCACTCTAACCATATTTAAATTAAAAAAAAACACTCTCTAGCTTATATAGAAGATAAAATTATTTGACTGTTTAATAGAGAACATTTAAGAAAATATCCATTTTGAAAATATTATAGCACACTATAACATAGTGTTTTGTACTATAGTGTTTTCAACGGAAAAATACTATAGCACAAAAATATTATGTACTCTTTTAGGAAATCTAGTTACTTTATTATTTTGGAAAGAAATTTCCTTAATGGTGAATATTGGCGATATTTTCATTAAGGATGTTATTAACTATATACTATTTCGATGGTTGATACAAGGATATTAATTTGGATAGACTAGGGCAATTAATTCTTTTGTTTTGGAATGTGCTACTTCCTCTATTTATCTCCTCATAAAATGCAATGCATGAAGAAGACCAACCGCTCCCATTTGCATATCAATACTATCCTAAAGAATCCATAATTATATCCAATATACCACCACTTGGATAAGAACAAACCTCCCGCCATGAATCAAGGAAAGATTCGGTAGAATTCCATCCTATCCAAACAAGCCAAATCTGTCTTTTTCTTTGTCGTTGCAGCACGTTAAATACCATTTCTGATCGACACAAAAAACATACTATCACCTCTCTCCCTCCTCTTCCTCATCTCTCTTCTTTCCGCCAAGACCAGCCATGGCGAGGATCTCGGTGCTCTCATTCTTCCTCTCTCTTCTGCTTCTGGCCACCGCAGGCGTTTCTGCTGGCTCGCCGAGGACGAGGGTCGGGATTTATGAGCTCAGGAGAGGGGAGTTCTCCGTCAAAGTCACCAACTGGGGTGCGACGATTACCTCGGTCGTTCTCCCTGACTCCAAAGGTTGAGGATTTCAGATAGTACTGTTGTGTTCTTCTGTAGCAATAATGCACGTCGGTTACCATGTTTTGCTTCTACGTGACAGGGAAGTTGGCTGACATAGCTCTTGGATATGATGGAATCAGCCCTTATACTGTAAGAAATCGTGATCCCTTACGGATGCATCTCTTCCTTGTTCTTGCGAAACGTAGAAATGAGTTCCTTCCTTTCTAACATATGTACAGATTCGGCAAGTTGATCATTTTGATGTCAAGATTAGGTTATCCTTTTAGGGTTATTTTGTTGGAAATAGCAGCAAAGTATTTGGGTTGATTTCATTCATCATCCTCTTGAAAGGTTTATATCAATTAGTAGTATATATCTTTCAAAAACTCAAAAAGAGTTTCGATTTTTATTTTAGTTCATCTCTATTCGTTGATTACATCAAAACTCAACAACAATATTTACTTAATGGGGCGCTTCAACGTATGATTAGGTGATATTGTCAGTTTGAAGTCTTCAATTCTTTATTAATATTTCTAATAAATATTGTTTTTCTTTTAAGATTAATTTTATTGTAAAGGACTAAGAGAATAGAAAAGAAATATTTATAAGAGCAACTGGAATTGAAAGGATTAGATATGTAAAAGATAGCGTGATTCAACACCCCAGACATATTAGTCTTTTGTCATAGTAGCATGTCAATCCGCAGACGAACATCACGCAAATGTAATCTTAAAATTTGGTTTCGAGAAATAAGTTAATTCTTGACTTGGAAATTTCGTACTGAAGATTATGATTGATTGAATGGCTCCACAATACATTGCATTTCTTTCTGCAGAACGACACCACCAATTTTGGAGCATTGGTGGGACGAGTTGCCAACAGGATTGCAAATGCACGGTTCACTCTCAATGGGACGACGTATCATCTCTTGCCCAACGACGGAAACAACACTCTCCACGGTATGTCTCCTTTGATTCATGATACATTATTATGATACATTATTATTATTATTCTTGCATTAGGTGGGCCTAGAGGATTCGGTCGGGTGATTTGGACTGTGAAAGATAAGGTAGATGGAGAATATCCTTACATCACCTTGTACTATCGCAGTTTCGATGGAGAGCAAGGTATAATTCACTCCTCCTCCTCCTCCTCCTCCTTTTATCTGTAGACCTTCTTTTAATTACATTAAGCTTCCATTTTATGCACTACAAGATGTGACCTAATTCTGTGTACCCATCTTGTGGCTTCTTTGCTAATTCTAGTGTTTCTGATTACCTTGTTTTGTGAAGAAAAAGATGAACATGACATGATGATGCATATCGACATAACTTCTGCTAGGGTTCTACATGAGTATTAAGAATGCTATTTTTTGCATTCTTCATTCTACAAGTGTGAGAAAGCTTAAACTGATCAAAGACAAGATGATCAATAGAATGATACCTCTTAAACTGGAAGAGGAAAATAATAAAAAAAGATATAATATATATGAAGATTAAGATAAACATTGTACTAAATAAAAGCTAGTAATGACTGCAGTTAACAATCTTTTTGCCTGCTCTGCATCATCAAACAGGCTTCCCTGGTGATCTTGATGTCTACGTTACCTACAAAATCGACGACGATTTCGTTTTGAGTGTCATCATGCATGCAGTGCCGCTGACCAAGCCAACACCCATAAACCTAGCGCAGCACACCTACTGGAACCTCGGCGGTCATCAGAGCGGCTCCATCCTCGAGGACAGGATCGAAATCTTCGCCTCCCATATCACCCCGGTTAACGACGAGCTCATCCCTACCGGCGAGATCAGGTCCGTTTCTGGGACTCCCTTCGACTTCCGCGACCCGGCGAAGATCGCGAGCAAGATCGGCCGCGTCCCCGGTGGGTACGACATCAACTATGTTCTCAGCTCGCCCGCGGACGGGCAGGGTGTGAGGAAGGTTGCCGTCGTGGAGGACGGTCGCGGCTCCGGGAGAGTGCTCGAGCTTTGGGCTAACCAGCCCGGGGTGCAGTTCTACACGGGTAACTTCCTGAAGCACGAGAGGGGGAAGAATGGGCATTACTACAAGATACATGACGGTCTGTGCTTGGAGACACAAGGCTTCCCAGACTCAGTAAACCACCCCAACTTCCCTAGCCAGATTTATAGTCCCGGGCAGGTTTACAAGCACTTAATGCAATTCAAGTTCTCATTCAAGTAGGGAGAGAGGCCTTTTCTTATTAGTAGACAAGATTCTTGTAACGATTTTAGTAAGTGTAGCTCTTTGGATATCCTCAAATTGTTTCTGATGCAATAAACTATATATATATATATATATATATATATATATATATATATATATATATATATATATATATATATATATATATATATATATATGACACATCAGGAATTGCTTCTTCTTTTTTATTTTAGTGAAATTTCAGTTCACAAGTTGTGCTGAATTCATCTGAAAACCTCCTAACATGCTTACCTTATTTGTTTCTATTTTGGATTTTAGTTCCCCAAGAGTAGAATCCTGAAATTTCGTCATTTAAATAATTTACAAATATTTACAAAACTGGAATGTGAATTACACTATTTGTGAATGAAACAAAAGAATTAGTCTACCTATATTCGAATATAGTGTAATTCAAGTCTTCACAGATTTTTTTTTTCTTAGTACTTCTATGATATTATTCAAGTGATTTTTGATCAAAAGTGTTTGCATATTCACCTTAAATAAGAAAAAAATATAGAAAAACATAAATTTAATCTTTACATGACTAAAACAAGTAAAAAAAAAATCTATCTATCTTAAGGTTTGAAAATAGAAAAGATGGTGATTTAGGCCTTTGTTAGTATTTGCAAGGTTTTCTAAAAGTAAAATATTTTTGAAAATAAAAATGCCTCTAAAACCATGCAACCCTATTTAAAAAGAGTGTGATTCAGATTTTTTTTTCAAAATTGACTTTTTTTTAAACCCCCTTATATGATATTCAGATGGTTTTTGACTTAAATGGTCATAAATTTACTTTAGATTAGTAAAATTAAAAAAAGATCAAGGGTTAAAATCAATACAAAATTTCCATTTTAAAGGCTTAAAAATAATTATCATTTAGGCCCTGACAAGTCATTTTAAGGTTTATTAAAAATTTAAAATTTTTGAAAAAAAATGAAAAGATGTGCTACACTATTTTTGAACAGAATTATATTGTTTTAGAATAATACGGTATAGCTCAGGTCTCCATTTTTTTTTTCTCAAAGCTTCAAAAAATCTTTTTTATGATAATATTTAAGTGATTTGCCCAAATGGCTGTAAATTCACCTCGAATTAGGTAAAACTTAAAAAAGTTTATAAAAATTCAACATTATAAAGTTGAAATTAATAAACAAAACCTATTTTAAAGACTTAAAATGTAGGATAGTTAGTCATTCAGGCTTTTTTTATAAGTTGTATTCAAAGTTTCTAACAATTTAAAATTTCTGATAAAAAGTAGAAGGTGTGAATTACAATAGTTTTTAATGAGGTTACATTGTGTTTTGAATATGATAAAAGACAGATATCAATTTATTAAAATACAGTATAATTCAGGTCTCTATTTTTTTTAATCAAAACTTTTAAAATATCTTCTTTTATAATAATCAAATATTTTTGGCCACAAGAGTTATAAATTCATCTCAATTTGTGTAAAATTAAAAAAAAACATAAATTAAATCTTGAAATCAGTAAAAAGTACATTTTGTTAAAACTTAAAGAGAGAAGAGAAAAAAGAGTCATCATAATATTGTAAGTCATTTTCAATGTTTTTCAAATTTTGAGAATTTTTTTACAATTAATAGTTAACATTTATTAATTTATTTAATGTATTATTTATTATATTTTGTTTTAATTCAATAATATGAATATTATTTTATTTATAATCATAATTTTAATTTTTATAATATTTTATATTAAAAAAAATAGTTTTATATATTTATTAAGATTATATACATAGTTTTTTATTTTATTGGTTATTATTTATTTAGGACAGCCGTAATATTGATTGACTTAAACCTGCATATTGTCATGATTTATTTAGATTGAGATAAAAATTTCAAAGGAATATATATATATATATATATATATAACTAAGTAGTTGAGAACCACAGCTTTTCTAAAGGGGAAAAAAAAAATTAAGGTGGGTTTGCCGGGCGGCAAACAATTGAAAGCGGGGATTATTGTTATTTTTTAAAGCAGCGATTTTTTTGGAGAGATTAAAATTTCCGGAAATACAATATGTCCAAACTTTATTAAGTTATACATAATGCATAACCCTGCCAAAGAGACATCCTCCCCGCCTTCCTCGCCCCTGCTGCTCTCTATCATCTACGGCGGCGACTGCGGTGACACCGAAGGCACGCCCTCCTCCTCTTCTTCTTCAAGCGGCGGCGCTAACGCCTGCTCCTCCCGTTGCCTCCTCTCCTTCTCCTTCTCCTTCTCCGTGTCCTCTCTTCTGGCCCTATATTTAGTCTCTCGGTTAGGGTTTTGAAGGGTCCGTGGGTTCCACCAGATTGTTCCGCTCGGGATTTCCCGTCCTCGATTGCTGTCTTTCTGCGGACCGTCTGCTTTGTTCCTTCTTGCAAGGGAAGGTTTCCGGAGATGGCGGAGGATGGGTCGCCGCAAACTTTCAAAACTCTTGGAGTGAGAGAAGAATTGGTGGAAGCATGCGAAAGCTTGGGGTGGAAAGCCCCCACGAAGATCCAAATCGAGTCTATTCCGTATGCCCTTGAAGGTATCTTATCGCTTGTGGCTTTTTTAGTAACTTTTCATGACGTTCTTGTCTTGTTAAGTTCGAGATTATTCAGTGGCTTTTTTTTCATATAGAAATTTCAATAAAACAATGTGGAAAAACTTTGTTTGGTTGGTTGATAGGGAAAGACGTTATCGGTCTGGCTCAAACGGGGTCGGGTAAGACAGGAGCTTTTGCAATCCCGATTATTCAAGCTTTGTTGGAGACTCCACAACCCTTTTTTGCTTGTGTGCTTTCTCCTACTAGGTTTGTTCGTTCGCAATTACTTTCTTGGAATCTTCCTTGTGAGAAGTTCTGCGAATCGGTGATTATGGATCTCACCTCTTGATGTGTTCCTCATTGTTTTCAGAGAGTTGGCAATTCAGATTGCTGAGCAGTTCGAAGCATTAGGATCTGGCATTGGCGTAAAATGTACAGTGGTGAGTTCTGGGATGTAGTTAGACAATTTTTGTAGATCTGGATCCAGCACCTGTTATTTTGTTTTCGTTGCCTTATACTTATGATATTTTGTCAACTGTTTATTGAGTTGAATGATACCAATTGATAAATCATGTATATTTCCGAGAAAAGCTTATGACACAATTCATCCTGGAATTTTATTGCATAATATATGATGTATGAGCATTTAAAGTGGGGTCATGTCTCTTTTAAAATTTGTTGTGCTCGATCATGTCAACATGGTATTCAATATGCATTATTTTTGTTCACTCAAAAGTTCCTTAATGGAGAAGTTCAATGATGATGCTCTTATTTAATCATATTAAAGGCTTGATTTGTGCTTTAATGCTTTCATGTTGGTATGACGTTTTGGCTGAACTTTTTTTGTCACAGCTTGTTGGAGGGGTTGACATGACACAGCAAGCAATTTCTCTTGGAAAGCGTCCCCATATCGTGGTATGTTGTTGTATATATCATTTTTTGTTGTATGTTAATTTTTAGAGGGCTTGTAGGTCATAATGATTTATACTAGTGACTTTGTATACTTGGTGTAGCTACTTTACTGGTAAGGTTTTTGAGTTCTTATTCAGTACTTGGTTCCATTTAATTTATAATAGCAGTATGTGATAAAACAAAACTCAAGTTTCTTACCCAAAGGATCTTTGTAGGTTTTACAATTTAGCCACATTACTCTCGTTGAATAATAAAAATGGATAATGGATTATCAGCGGTGGTCACCACACACAAGTTTAAACCAGAAATGAGACTTGAATTAGCTCCTAAGTTGAGGAGGATGTTACTTAAAAAGCCTTTTTTTAAGATGAGATGCCCCTCTATATATCTCAGAATTTATTTATACTTGTTATCATAGAACGAATACTTTATTTCAAACTCAAAGTACCTCTTCATCATTGTCATCTGAGGGTGTACTGAAATATTCAAAATGTTCTCATATTATGTTCTTACCCAGGCAGTCCATTCTTCAATCAATAATATACTGGCCTACAATGTTATCTTATTTTCTGTCCAAAAGAAATATCTCTAGAAGAACGAAAGACTTTTAACAACGAAGAAAGACTATTTGGTAATACACAGTAAATATAATCTTTTTGGCAATTTATTTCGATGAGGTTTAGGTAGATGATTATTACTAGTGATTTAAAAAGCATTAGGCGTCAAAAGACGCCAAGTTCCCAAAACGCCCGAGGTACTCAATATATAATAGAATTAAAAATATAATTATTTAAATAAAAGTATGATATTAAATTAAAAATATACTGTTAACAGTATATTACTTAAGTTAGAGGGGGGAGAAAAAATGTTAATAGTAACAGAGGGAGATAGCAATAGCGGTGGAGGATTAGTTTAAGATAGTTGCGGCAGCGCTGCGAACGACAGCAGTGGCAGCGGTGGAAGTTGTGGACAACAGCAGCGACAGTGAGGGAAATTGTGGACAGTAGCAATGACAGCGGTGAAAGCTGCGGACAATAGCAACGACAACGGTGGAAGCTACAGATAGTAGCGGCAACAGCGGCAACGATGGAAGCTTCAGAGGGCATCTGTTGGTGGCGAAGGAACCTGCGGTCCTATCTCTCGACAGTGGAAGGAAGTGACAACGGAAGGAAGCTACAGGGGCTATCAGAATCATCCGTTGACAACAAAGGAAGGCTCAGTCCGCTGCGTCTACGGCGAAGGCACCGAAAGCATCGACGACAAAGGTAGAAGCAGCGCTAGGGTTCCTCGAGGTTGCGCGGGCATGAAGCGTGGCTTTTGAGATAAGAAACTACGAACCGAACCAGCTTTAAATCGGTTCGCCTAATTGAATTGGGCGCTCACCTGAAGTGTCCAACGATTGCGTTCAGGCGAGCGCCTCATTGAAGCGCGCCACCTGGTGGACACACGAGGTGCTCGGGCCTTTCCTCACCTTGCCCGAGTGCTTAGGCGAGTGCTCGGGCACCTATTTAAATCATTGATTATTACTAATACTTAGTAAGCAATCATGCTGTTTTAAGCATGCTTATTTTTGTATTTAATGTTTTCTTAATGTGATGTTTTACACCATAGTTTGTGCATAATGTATAGAACTTATGGGAAAATATGTTGTTTTAAGTAGCAGTCCTTGGTTATGTTGACTAATCTTATCAGCAATGGCCTAATTCTAATTCTTTGCTGATTTTGGGTCAATCTCCAATCATATATTAGCTTTCTATGGCCATTGTGAACCACTCGGATGGGTAACAATGGGCTCATAAAGAATTTAGTTGATTACATTATCTGATTGAAAAAAAGTTATGTTTAGCATATATTTTAACATAGAAAGGACATGGAATCTATTTACTCATTCTGCATCTCTTTCTAATTATGTAACAACCAAACATCTGGCACTCTTGGAGCTCCTGCTAGATATGCACAGTTGTCTGTGATAAAATTACTTTTGTCTTCCATCATTGAAGCTTTCAACAAGTCAATTCTGCCTCTCAAGCATCAATGCTGTTGCATCTGACAAATGCTATTTCTTGTAGGTCGCAACCCCTGGGCGTCTCTTGGATCATTTAACTAACACAAAAGGTTTTAGTCTCCGCACAATAAAGTATTTGGTAAGAGTCAATTGCACCATGTTGATGTGAAGTGTGTTTGCAAGAAGTATAATATTCTCCATCTACATTTTTAGTGGAAACAAGCAATTATATTCTATTCATCAGAAATAATCAATTTACTAACTATTAATGGTGCTGAACCCTAAATTGTGATTTGCATTAGAAATCTTGGTGATTATATTTTGAATTATATTGCAGATATGTGAAAATTTAAAGTTAAATGCACTCTAATATTATCATGCAACAGAAAGAAAAAGTTAGGATAGTGACTGTTTAGTGTCATCCTGGCAAAGTCATAATTCTTTGATTGGAATATATATCTGCATTGCTTAGATCATTGAAATGTTGAATGCCTTTGCATTAGTGGAAACTTGCATCTCATATGCAGCATCTATGGATTTAGGGTGTCTGCAGTTGCAATTTGGATCCCTACTTGTGAATTTGGTGTTTGGATCTGAGCATTTGAGACCATATGCGTATCCCAGAATCATGGCTATGCAATGCGAGGGCATTGAAGCATGGAGAATGACCTTATAGTAAGAAATCATGAGAATGGAGATCTATCCATGAGGAACAAGGATGTTGGAAGAAATTATAGATAAAGGAATCAGTTCAGAAGTATATCTATGGCCAATTTGGTCTAATGAGGAAGTGCAGGATTTGAACCTAAAAATGCATTTGTAATTGCAATACTTAAATTTTGTAGGGACCTACATTAGTTTATGTACTGCTTGCATGATATTCAGGGAAAATGCAGAGATTTGAGCTAGCCCATTGTGGTGAATGCACCTAGCAAGAGGCATTTGCTATTGATATACAATCTGTTTATTTTCTGTACACTTGTTGAATGCTAAAGCCTTACATAGGAATTGTGTGCTAAATTGAAAGTTTGAAAAGTTTGGTGGCTGTAACAAAGCTATAGTTCATTCTGATCAAGGCTATTCTTTTTCTCTATCCTCACTGGATGTGGCATGGTAAAGCCAGTTTGTATATCTGTGCATTTCAACAACGATTGCTTGTATTTTTTCTTATCAAGATGAACCATAACTTATAAAACCAGGCTTAAACTGCCATTATATAGAACATGGTTTGATGTGTAATATGCATGCTGGAGTTACATTGGCATTAATCGACATTCATGTTCTTTTGACTTCCTGCTTGTTATTAGAAGACTTTTAAAACTAACAAGATATCTCAGGCTCTTGCTAAAAGACAAATTAAAGTGATACTTTATGCACCAAAAGTGATCAATGTTAAAATGCTAAACCTCACTCTGTAATAAGATCTCAATGATTGTTGTGTGTCAGTTTTTCTCGAGAGATGAAGAGAATCTTGAAAAATGCCAATGCTAGGCAATTTATAATGCAAACCACTAAAAATCTAAGAAGTCCTAATATTATTAACTGCTGTAGGTGTCACACTTTTAGAGTAAACCTCTGATAATATGGCCATTCATCAAGTCATGGATTATTTAGCACATGTTAGCTAACGTAAATCCTACATCTGTTAGACATGATGATTGCCCTCTAGGTTGCCCACACATGAGAAAGGACTCAAGGCTCTGATTTTGTTTGTTGGTGAAGTGATAAGATGAGTGATTACATTTACCAATGGAGAATACATCAACAAAAATTGAGGCCAAGTCAATTGGTTGGATTCAATAAATTTGTTCGAACATTTTTCTGAAATGGTTCTGTCCATGCAACAACTTTTATGTAAATGTTTCACTTCTAGCTAGGTTCCTTTCTACTCAATTTTTTCAGGGAGTCATCAACTCTTCTCCTTGATTGGCATTGCAGTTGCACCTTCTTAGTGCTTTTCTCTCATTATATTCTTTTATGGGCACTTCTATATTTACTTGTTCAATGGTACTGTTTTGTCCAGTATGTTAAAGGGCTTTGAAATATTTAGAGAAGGAAGTTTCATTGTTAAAGCTACCAGGGCATGTTGAGTCAGATAGAGTGCAGCCCAACACTAGTAACTTACAGTGATGTTTGAACGGAGGTATACGTGCTCCACAATTAAATTTAATTAGATTAACAACATATTGGTATATTATTTGAATGATTAAAGTCCTGCTGTGGCACTGAGAATTCAATGTGTTGTCACAACAATTTTAACTTAGGCTATGGTTTCTTATGCAGCTCAGTGACGACAAAACATCTATACAGTATACAGCCGACTTAAAATAGTTGGGACAAAAACACAATGTGCAGTACAAGGCTGCTACAGGAAGAAAGATGCAGAATATTGTAAATAATAATAAACAGTGAAGGGGATGAAGAAATAGAAGAAGAAGGAAGATTGATTATTAGAGATTTGGCAGCCCTGGAAAAGTGCATAACACTTTTCAAATTCATGGAATACAAAATTTCCACTGCTAATAATCAGTATCTTACTTTAAAGTAGACCTAAATCATATTAGACTCTTTTAGGACTAACTCCTAAAAGTAGCAAGAAGCTACTTTATTTAAAGAGCTTAATTATAATAAAAACTAAAATTGTAATCTGCCAACTAGCTTATTGTAGCATGCTATTTTAACACTACAATACTTTGCACTGTTTCTCCTGCAATGTGTGACTAATAGATAAAATTAATAGCCATCTACCTTTAATTGCCTAAATTCTTAAACTGGCTATAGAACTGATTAAAATTGAACCCAAACAATATTCATGCTGCAAACCTGATGCCCATGATATATACCTGAAGATGGTCAAATCACTTCAGTGGCAATATGTTAGCCAAGAGTAAGTTGCAACAAAAGATTTTCAGAAGAATTATTTGTCATCAATTATGTAGACTTTTCCTTTCAAAAATTTGCTGTAGTTAGGTTCACATGTAAAACTAATTAATTTATGGGGTGTGATTTTCAACAAGCATTTTAATTAGTTTAGACTGTTTGCTTATTTCTCACTCTGTGTTAATGAGGTTGATGATATTCTGCAGTGGCCATTTAAGAAGCATTTGATTGCAGACATCTCTTATTGCATATCAACTTTTATTCTGTGTGTGGGTGTACAAATGCATTAGTATGTATATGTGTTTGTGTTGGTGTGTGGTGTGTCTATGTTTATTCTCAACTGAGAAGGGTGACACCTTTTACATTTCTATTCTTTTCTTTAAATAGTGGTTGTGAAGAATTATGGCAGTATAAACTATTAGTTTATTAAATGACCTGGTTTGATCTTCTGATGGTAAGGTCCTAGATGAGGCTGATAGATTGCTCAACTTGGAGTTTGAGAAAGCAATTGATGATATTTTGAAGGTTATTCCTCCTGAAAGAAAGACATACCTGTTTTCAGCCACTATGACAAAAAAGGTCAGTATACATTTCCAAGTGGACTTTTGTATCAAGCTTCAAGGACAAGGATCTATACGTCTAGCATTAGTTACACCAAACTTGCAATTTCTGTGCCATCGCCTGAATGAAAATACTTCTTCCTTAATTATCTGGGACAAATTTGGTCCTGCATTTTGGGATCAATTCATGTAGGATTTGGTTTTCCTATAAATATTCCTACTTATTGTGATATAGATCTTGATTTTGCTAGAAAATGAGTTGTTTTATTGATAGATATCTGACAGTTAATGCATGTGTTTAATTTCCGCTAGTGTCATTATGCAGGCACTTAACAAGTTGTGCTTGTGTATGCTGCATCAGTTCTATTTGGCCTTTCTGTCATTTATCGAATTGGGTTCAAACATGGTAATGACCAGTAAAAAATCCATGCAATTCCGGTTCTGTCACTAATTAGACTGATGTGATGCCAGTCTACTGGGTGGTGTACCAACCTGTACCTGTGTGGTATCATTGAATAAGGTATAAAAAAATTACCACATGAATACATAACTATATGTTTAGATAGTACCAGTGATTTAAAAAGCATAAGGTGCCAAGGTCCAAAAATGCCCGAGGCGCTAGGCGTTCGTCCGAGCGAAGCAAGACATTAAAATATAAAAATATATAATATAATTAATAAATATAGTTATTTAAATAAAAATATGATATTAAATTAAGAAAATCTTGTAAAATCACAATATCACATTAACAAAAAGTCTCAAAATTCAAATAATAACAATAATTTCAAATGAAAAAATTAGCAGTATTAAATCAAAATAATATATTATTAATCTAATAAATAAAAAATACTGTTACTAGTATATAATTAATAAATATAGTTATTTAAATAAAAATATGATATTAAATTAAGAAAATCTTGTAAAATCACAATATCACATTAACAAAAAGTCTCAAAATTCAAATAATAACAATAATTTCAAATGAAAAAATTAGCAGTATTAAATCAAAATAATATATTATTAATCTAATAAATAAAAAATACTGTTACTAGTATATAATTAATAAATATAGTTATTTAAATAAAAATATGATATTAAATTAAGAAAATCTTGTAAAATCACAATATCACATTAACAAAAAGTCTCAAAATTCAAATAATAACAATAATTTCAAATGAAAAAATTAGCAGTATTAAATCAAAATAATATATTATTAATCTAATAAATAAAAAATACTGTTACTAGTATATAATTAATAAATATAGTTATTTAAATAAAAATATGATATTAAATTAAGAAAATCTTGTAAAATCACAATATCACATTAACAAAAAGTCTCAAAATTCAAATAATAACAATAATTTCAAATGAAAAAATTAGCAGTATTAAATCAAAATAATATATTATTAATCTAATAAATAAAAAATACTGTTACTAGTATATAATTAATAAATATAGTTATTTAAATAAAAATATGATATTAAATTAAGAAAATCTTGTAAAATCACAATATCACATTAACAAAAAGTCTCAAAATTCAAATAATAACAATAATTTCAAATGAAAAAATTAGCAGTATTAAATCAAAATAATATATTATTAATCTAATAAATAAAAAATACTGTTACTAGTATATAATTAATAAATATAGTTATTTAAATAAAAATATGATATTAAATTAAGAAAATCTTGTAAAATCACAATATCACATTAACAAAAAGTCTCAAAATTCAAATAATAACAATAATTTCAAATGAAAAAATTAGCAGTATTAAAATCAAAATAATATATTATTAATCTAATAAATAAAAATATGATATTAAATTAAGAAAATCTTGTAAAATCACAATATCACATTAACAAAAAGTCTCAAAATTCAAATAATAACAATAATTTCAAATGAAAAAATTAGCAGTATTAAATCAAAATAATATATTATTAATCTAATAAATAAAAAATACTGTTACTAGTATATAATTAATAAATATAGTTATTTAAATAAAAATATGATATTAAATTAAGAAAATCTTGTAAAATCACAATATCACATTAACAAAAAGTCTCAAAATTCAAATAATAACAATAATTTCAAATGAAAAAATTAGCAGTATTAAATCAAAATAATATATTATTAATCTAATAAATAAAAAATACTGTTACTAGTATATAATTAATAAATATAGTTATTTAAATAAAAATATGATATTAAATTAAGAAAATCTTGTAAAATCACAATATCACATTAACAAAAAGTCTCAAAATTCAAATAATAACAATAGCAGCGAGCAACGACAGCGGGAGCGGCGAGCGGCGAGCAGCGAGTAGCGATAGTGGCAGCGGCGAGCACCAACAGTGGTAGTGGCAGCGGAGAGTAGTGACAATGGAGAGAGGCAACGATAGCAGAGAGGAAATGTCGGCGGTAGAATCGCGAGCTAGGTTAGGGATGGGGAAGTCGCCAGAGGGATGTTAGGGGCTGATATTGGTGCTTTAGTTGGTTCGATTGAACCAACTAAAGCATTGGGGTCGCTTCGTTTAACCCGGGCGCTCGCCCAAGCCCAGGCGTTGGGCGCTTCGGGCGAGCGCCCCGGCGGTGCCTCGTTGAAGCATGCCGCTTGCTTAAGCCTCGCCTCGCCTCGCCGAACGCCTATTGAAATCGCTGGATAGTACTAAGTCAGACCAGTAATATCCGGCGGTGCTCGTTGAAGCATGCGCTTGCTTAAGCTCGCCGCGCCGCGCCCGAACGCTATTGAAATCGCTGGATAGTACAAAGTCGACCAGTAAAATTAATCTGTATGACCAGTTGACCGGTATTCAAATCCTCTTTCATAAATGTGAAGAAAAGTGTAATAATTGAGAGTGGATACCCAATATACTTTTAGCTTGTCATTTTTCATTTGTTATGATATTGTAACAAAGATGGTGACATCCATTCATGGCTTCATGAATCAATTGAGGTGTGCTGTTCCATGGTAACCTATCAATGGTTCGTGAACTGTTATGAAATTTGTTTTTTTGAGACACATTAATTTGGGAATATATTAGGGTATTTCCAGATTGAGACACTTTTGTTTCTTCTACAGGTGAGCAAACTTCAACGGGCTTGTCTTAGGAATCCTGTGAAGGTAGGCACTGATATTGTTTTTGATTTTTCTTATTTTATGTTTGCATTCTCTTTCATTTTTAAGGCCATATTGCCCTAATGCTTGCCTATCAATTGATCGATGATTGCAGATTGAGGCTGCTTCTAAATACTCCACAGTTGATACACTGAAGCAACAGTTTCGCTTAGTTCCAGCAAAGTATAAGGTTGCTTACTTTATCTTGTTTTAATTATATTTTAGTTTTGACTTGATATGAGGTTGTTGAAAGTTGAAACTGACTTTGGAACAATATATCTTAGTTTTACTGCATAAAGTATTCAATCATAGCAAAAATCGCTTAAAATATTTCTAACACAACACAAGTAGTTTTGTATTCTTTTGCATCATCCAGACTTTTTTTCCTTACAAGATAGCCTTGTAAAGCATGTAAATAGATTGTGGATTTCTTTTTTTTGTTTCAATAAATTAAGGGGAAGTCATTTTGAAGCTTCTCCATTTAGACTAGATAATCTCTAAATCCATTGTTTGTTAAGATGGTAAATAACTAGGTTGAAAACCATACTAGAAATTTGCATATGGCTTCAAATTATTTATTTGATGTGCCCTGTTTTCTGGCAATATCTGCAGTAGATGCTCACAATAAGCACTGCCCCAAATGATTCTTAAGCTGATCAACAAAACATAGATGGGCGGACCAGTTCTGCTAGCCCTCATAAGTTGGTAGTATTAGCTTTAAGCAAGGTTTTAAATACCAGGTGGTACCAGTACAGTCTGGTATTACCAATTTTATAGGAATTGACATGCTGACCAAGCAAAATCATCCTTTCAAGGTCAAAATAGTTGTATATAATTTTTTAGTCCCTTGTCAAAGCAGCTGCTGACAGTTGATAGCCTGAATAACCTTTTGTTTGATTCCTTTCTTTTTCCTGTTTTCCTCTCATTCCCCTATCTCTTTCCAATGCCAAGCAGCCTCCACTGTTGCTGTCTCCTACCTTCTCCCTGTCAACAGCTGTTGACAGCCTCAACAGCCTTTTCTTTTGTTCCAATGTTTTCCTCTTTTCTTTTGTTTTCCCATCTCTTTCCTTCGTCTCGCAGCACTAGTTGCCTATGCCTTTGCCATCGTTGTCTCACCTTTTCCTTGCATTACCGTAGCAATCATCTCATTCTGTTCACTGTTCTTTTTCTCATCTTCCTCTTCTCCTCTTTCTTCTCCTCATTCCTCATCTGCCACCACTTGCCTCCTACGCTGTCTCCATGCTTCATTCCTCGTCTACTACCACCACCACCCCCTCCTCTGGTTCCTCCTTATCCACCTTCTCCTTCTCAGTTCCTCATTTACTTATTTATTCTCATCCTCATCCTCTCCCTTGTTTGACTGGACCCATACCGAGGTGTACCAACACATTGTAGGCCCTACCATCTGGTACCGAACTAATCCAACCAGGGAACCGTATGGGTTTCTGACTGTAACTGTAAACATTGGCTGCAAGTAATAGTACTTCATTACTGAAATATTATCATTCCTGTGTCAGATATAGTTGACAATTCTCTCAATTGGTTGATCTAGTTGACTCATTGACTTCTTGTTTGGTTCAGGATTGTTATCTGGTTTACATTTTGACTGAGATGTCTGGAAGCATGTCAATGGTATTCACTCGAACATGCGAGTCGACACGACTTCTCTCTCTAGTTCTCCGGAACATTGGTATGAGTGCCATCCCTATCAGTGGTCAAATGAGCCAGGTAACTATTTTTCTTTGAAAAAGACATGGATATCCATTTGTTGAATAATTAACTTGTGTGAACATTATTCTGACTATAGCATGCAATTTGAAACTGACCTTTTCTCTTTACATTACTAGAAACTTTGTCATTAGTATTTTCTGCAGTAATGACTTAACCTTTTTCTTCTATGGAATTGATTTGACAGGCTAAGAGGTTGGGGGCTTTAAACAGATTTAAATCAGGAAACTGCAACATCCTTATATGCACTGATGTTGCAAGCAGGGGACTCGACATCCCTTCAGTTGATGTAGTTATAAATTATGACATACCTACAAATTCTAAGGTTCATGTTTTCCCCCTTTATTATTGTTCATCACATTTTCTTAATGCCTGTTGCAGCCAATAATTCCTGTAGCCGACAACATTTCTTGCCTTGAACAAACTTATTCCATGTTTATCTAGTTGAATAATAAAGAGAGTCAGATAGCATAGAGACCTTCTCGCTGACTTTCCACCTTATATTTCACACTTGTTTCTTGCCTTAGAACAACTTAAGTAATATCAAGTTTATTTAGTTGAATAATAATAGTCAGTTACTGGAAGGATTTTCTTGTTGACTTTCCATCTTAAATCACATGATGAAAAGATTGCTTTATGGTCCATTTCATTTCTCACCTTTGATTTATGAAAAAAGAATCTTAATCAAACATGTCTTCACATCATGGATGTAAATCTTAGTTTGCTACTAGGTATAATAGTCCATCAACCAGTAAGGTACCAATATATCGAGTGGTATACTGATTTATACTGCCCGGTATTATTAAACAAACTAATAAAAAATAAAAATGAACGGATTTGTACTAATATTAAGATATATGTTCAATCAGTTATTTAAAAAGGCGCTCGGGCGCTCGCCTAGGTGCTCGGGCAAGGTGAGACCAAGCGCTCCGCCAAGTGATTGAAGTGCGCCGCCTGGGCGCTCGCTCGAGCCCAAGCGTTGGGCGCTTCGGGCGAGCGCCTAGGTTAAACCAGGCGATCGAACCAGGATTTTAGGTTTGGTTCGGTCTCCAATGGTTAGTTGGTTCAATCGAACCAACTAAAACCGATATCAACTGTCGTTTCCCAACCCTAACCTTGCTGAGTTGCAGCTCCTGCTCCTGCTGTCGCTGCTCGCTGCTGTCGCTGTCGTCGCTCCCGCTGCCGCTGCCTCCTTACACTCCCGCTCCCGCTGTCGCTTCCTCTTTTCTCAATCAGCACCCCCTTACACTCTTCCTTCTTCTCCTTCTGTAAACTGTTAACAGTATACAACAGTATACTGTATACTGTTAATATTGTTAGGTTTATTTGAAATTATTAATTTTTAATAATGTTAATATATTAATAATATATTATTTTGATTTTAATACTGTTAATTTTTATTTATTTGAAATTATTGTTATATATTTTTATATTTTCATTCATTTATTAATTATATTATATATTTTTATATTTTAGCGCTTTGCTTCGCTCGGGCGAGCGCATTGGGCATTTTTGGACTTTGGCACCTTTTGGCGCCTAGCGTTTTTTAAATCACTGTGTTCAACACTGATCTTGATAATGACTGGTATTTAAAACCTTGCTTTCCCATCTTGATTAATTGAAAATTAAACACGAAATGCATGTATAATGTAGTTCCGGCTTTTCTCCTGTACATATGATACTTTTTAGTGTTTTTCTTTGCTTGCCTAAGGATGAGCATACGATATTGATGGCTGTATTGCTAAATTCTACTGTGATTAACTACCTACTCGTGATATCAGTTTGTTTCACATGAATACCAAGGCAGTCATATCATCTAAGGAAATGAATTTCAGTCGTACTTTTGAACTTACATTGGTCCTTATGAATGTCAAATGATTTGTTTGGGCATTCAGTCAGTATTTCATATTAAAACTTTAAGAAAGTTTAGTTAATAATTTGGAGGAGCAGTTTGATGTTCGTAATTCTGTATCCTGAACTACCAATATTATTCAAGCTAAGTCTATAGAATGGACGATATACAACTAGGTTCATAGGTTAGATACAAAATCTTTTTCAATTAGGTTAGGTCATTTACTATATCTGTAAATAATTTTGTCTTTGCAGTACTGTAGGATACATTTGACATGTGCATTGAAACTACTTTCTAAATGTTCTTTTGAGATAACCTTGTAATTAGTAGTTTTGCCATCAACCACTGCCTCATGTTACTATGTACCATGATAGGTTGGATATCCTTTTCTTCTTTTTGAGAATTTGAATTGTACTGAGATGGTTTCCATATATAAACTCTTCCAAAATCCTGATAGTCTTTTGATACCACCACTTTTAAGCCATTATAATGGTTTTGGTGCTCTATCACCCTTAATTTTGCTAAGTACCAGTGTAATTTTTTTTTTCTTGTGGTTTTTCATTCAACTAATGTCGTTATTTGTACTGACTGACACACTGCAGGATTATGTCCATCGTGTGGGCAGAACCGCACGTGCTGGGCGATCTGGGTTGGCGATATCTTTGGTGAATCAGTATGAGGTTGAGTGGTACCTACAGATAGAGCAGCTCATTGGTTGGCTTCACTATCTTTAGTTATGCTCTCTGTCATATAGTGAGACTTATGAAAGCACTGATATACTTGTACCATTCATTTTATAGGCAAAAAACTACCAGAATACGCAGCAAATGAAACTGAAGTCCTTATATATTTGGAACGTGTATCGGATGCCAAAAGGATTGCTCTCATGGTATCTCACTTCTGTTTCTAATTTGTTCTTTCGTATAGTCCTTAACCAAATTCTTATTGCATTATATTTCATACTGGGGATTAGCTTTCGACTGAAATTTTTTGTTTTTGGGTTAACTAGAAAATTAAGGACAGCAATGGCAATAAGAAGAGAAAAAATGTAGAAGAAGATGGTGATGAAGCAGAGGAATATGCTGGGATTTCCAAGAAGGTAAAAGCATCAAAGAGATCCAAGAGATGGTAACATCTTTGAGCTGAAGAAAGATGAGTTAAATGAAGAGGTCGACCTTTTTCCTTATTTGTTTGAATTGTTTATTTTTAAAGCGCGTTTGTCATGCTGGTGATCGTGGCTGTTGAGATTTTTTTTTTCCCAAAAGCAAAACAGCTATATTACTGAATCAATGTAGGAAGAGGTCATCATGCTCCTCGTAGCACAAAAAATGAGCCAACTCCGGTGGTTATATTGCCCTCCACTAATAAGAGGATTGGGAACAAAGACCAAAATGTGTTGGCCAGTTAGGATTGTTGTTCTCTTCTCTAAATACATTTATAAAAAACCTAGACCAAATGTCTTAAACAGTTAAGCAAAAGTTATGTAAAAGACTCTTTTATATTAAGGAATTTGGATATTCCCTCAGTTTTACCTCACGTTTAATTACAATTAATTGTGCTCTCAGAGCTAGTTGTCTTTGATAAATATATATATATATATATATATATATATATATATATATATATATATATATATATATATATATATATATATATATATATAGTTGGGCATTATGGATGTGCGTGCATCATCTATGATAGAATCAAAAGGTTCTAAAGCTTAAATTAACCTTTTTGGTCAGTGGTGTGAGCTGTATGCTGAGTCTGAAGAGTCGAAGGTACTAAAGAGTCATCATATCAGGGGCTTTTTTTATAGTAAGGTTTAGGACCTTTAGGTCATGATTTAATGTTAGGAACTTATACGTCTTTTCCAATGTTGGGTATAATGAATCAGTCATGTGGCAGTAAGGTGTTAGGCATGTATATTGAGGCATTAGCCATATAATGTGTTATAATTGTTAGGGTTTCAGGCCATGCTGTGCTGAGGTTTTGATATTGAGTGTTAACGTGTCAATCATATGACCCTTAGTCTTTATTATATCATTATTCTTATATAACTTGCCTCCTATCGTGTGTGTCTTGACATGTACATAATATAATTTCTATTCAATTATTCTATCATTGAAAGAGTGATTTGATCAATTTGGCTATGCTATCATTGAAAGAGTATTTATTTTGGGCCATTGAAAGATAGTGATTTGATCAATTTGGCTATGCTTCTTAAAAAAAGTGCTTTGGGCTTATTCAATCATGTTGTCATTGAAAAAGCACTTTAGGCCGATTTGATTATATTGATGTCAAAATAACATTTTATGTTGATTCAGTCATACTATCATCGAAAGAGCACCTTGGATCAATTCGGTTAGGCTATCATCGAAAGAGCACATCGGCCTAATTCAAGCACAATATTGTTAAAAGAATGTTTTAGACTGTTTTGATCATATTGTCATTGAAAGAGTGCTTTGGGCCAATTCGACCATGCTGTTGGACTTGAAATATCGGTTCATACGACGTGAATGAAGCTATGTGGTGGCATGTGTGAGGCATCATCATCACTTCAACTTTCTACAAGCATGCCATTAGTTGCATCGGATCTAGCTGAATATGATTCTTGACATATCACAAGTATGACTTGGCATCCTTCGCATGTGATGCTAGTAGGGAGCTCCACATGATCAGTTTTGGACTTGATACCTCCTCCGAGGTCTAGTATGGACTCTCCTAGTTTGTTGTAGGTTTCCCTCTAGAGTGAGTTGGACCACTGATTTCTACCTTTTATAAAACAAAGTTCGATGCAGAACTTCAGAGGTGTAAAATTTTGTTATAGCTCATCTAAAGGCTAAACTATGTAGATATGCCTTCTCTTGGACTTTGTCAATCATGTCAAGGTTAACTCAAAGCCCTTGTTCCGACACCCCTTATCATACTCTCAAAGTTCAAATGCTCAACTAGAGAACTATGATACTTTACAAACTTAAGATTGGATGTTATATCACTCAAGCTTAAGTGGTACATTTATAACCTCAAAAAGACTTAAAAAATGGAGCCATAAATTTAAATTCTTAAGATTTTAAGGTATAAGTGATATCGATACTTTGGGCAATACCATCGTCATAAGTTCTAATACAGAACCATAATTCTAGACTCTAACAGTACTACCATTGCGATAAGTAATACCATTATCACCATAGGTGGTTCCACCTCTATAATGATTGACAAAGCACAAAGTCCTTGTCGGCTAATTCAGGCGATACTATTACCAAGGTCTAGTAGTGTCATTGCCCCCAAGTAGTTTAGGTCACATATTTAGCCTTTTAACATGTCTAATTTTGACCAAACTTCAAGCCCAATGGCTATTGTCACTTTTCATGACAAGTGGGCTCTATTTTAGCCTAATATCAACTCAAAACGATCTTGACCAAGACCTTAACTAATCATCCACTCATCCAATATATTTTTGAAACTTTCAACAAATTGTACACTCTTTCACTATGTCGTCCGATCTTCTGGCATTTTGTTCAAACCTCTAGCATGTCAACTTTGCCATGTTATCCAATTTTCTAGTATGATATATAATCCTTCCGACCAGATATCTAAATCTTTAGGATGAAATCTAATCTCTAGTTGATCGACAATATTTCAACTTAATGTTTAATTTCGGGCACAACAACCTTTTAGTATAATGTTTGACTCTTTATCTTAATATTTTACCCTTCAATAGTCGAGTCTTTGGTTGAAACGTTTCTTGTGTCATTTATCTTAATAACATATGAATTTATCAAATTCATCGATTGATATTATCATCAAAATCTAGGATTCAACGTCAATTTCTCCCCCATTATAATTCTTTCAATCACTTCAAGGTTTAAAAGAAAAGCAACCATTTATTATTGATTAGTTACTAAACTTCTTTGATCAACACAAGGGGCTTTATGTCTAGAATGACCTTAACCTTCTTAGGGTTGATATTAATTCCTCTTAAATGGATCATGCATCAAAGGAATTTTTTTGAGCTGATGCCAAAGGCACACTTAAATAAATTAAGTCACATTTAGTGTTTTTTAATTTTGGTGAAAGTTTTCTCTAAATCAGCTAAATGAGTATCGAAAATCCGAGACCTCACAAGCATGTCATGTCATGTATGAATATCTCAATGTTTGTTTCTATCTATGTTATTTGATTATTTTGTTGATCATTCTTTAATAGGTTGTGCTAGCATATTTAAACTCTAAAGGACTTTATAGCAATATAAGCCACGATCGATGATAAATAAAATATGGTTCTCATATTTTGACGTCATTTTAACTTGGTTATAACTTAAGAAGACATTTATGAAAGTTAACGTCTCACGTTAACTTTCATAATGTCTCACAAGAATACGGGGCAAAGAAAAATTATAATTACCGATTGACAATGCAAAGGTTAATACTACATTTAGCCATGAGATGTTAACTTTCATAAATGTCTTCTTAAGTTATAACCAAGAATACGAGGCAAAGAAAAATTATAATTACCGATTGACAATGCAAAGTGAACAATTGGGGCTTCTACCAAATGGGTTGATGATTGGAGTCGATGCTGAGCCGATATTGCACTATAGAATGGTCGATACCTACCAAATCACTTGGTGACCAAGCACAAACTTCTTCAAAATTGAGGCATAAAAAGTTGACTAGCTCGTTTCTCCTTTTTTTTTTCTTTTTTTTTTCCTTCTAATAGTGCTAATTTAACCTTATGGTTCGATTCGTTTCAACTTGTCTATATCTAGCAAAACATCAATGAGTGGCTCTTCTACTTTCGAATTAGCCGATCAAGGTGTTGGATTTCTTGGATTCATTTGATAGATTGACAATGCCATCTTGGATGACTAAAGTTAGATAATATTATTTGGATCTCCGGTGCTATTTGGGAACTTTAGTATCATGTAATATGTGGAAATGATATCTCGGAGCCAATTGAGGGTTGAACGTTCGATGCTCTGAGAGACCCAACACATGAACTTGGTCTTCATCATCCTCAAATATGCTACTAACTAGAAAGTAATATAAAGGTCGATTGTTCTAGGAGGTGATTGAGCTAGTGTCTCTTTGCTTGAAACTTCTTTGCATACGTCTTGTGAGTAGTGTTACTATCTCCTCTTGAGGTTGAACCATTAACAATTACATCCACTTGATATTTAATGGGGTTTTATGGTTTAGGGGATACCTCATGAACTCTAGAAAGATAAAGAGTCTAAATTCCCTCTTCCAATGAGTTATTCATGTAATGTTGGTTGAGCATATGCATAAGTACCAATGTTTTAAGTAAAAGTATAGCGTAAGAAGCTAAAGTGTGCTAGCGAACTTTAATACGAGGGTATGTTATCTTTATATTTAGGGTGGAGAGGAATATTTATGTGCGAGAATCAATAATTGAGATGGAAAATGTCTTGAGTGTTATATATTTTAAAATATTCAATTATATGTAATTAATTGATACCAAGAATATATATTAACCTTGGGTATTTTTCGTATTATATATGTGAATTTTAAGGGATTAAAATCTGCATTAAAGATTTTTATATTTATGAGGACCTATTTGTAACTATTTGCAAATATAGAAATACATGGTTTAAACTATAAAAGTAAAAAAAAAAAAAAAGGTTGATTCTTATCCCAAGAAGGAGAGAACGATGCGGGAGGTCACCATACTGATGGATCGAGCAATACGTCGAAGGAGAGGACAATACGTCAGAAGTTTGGACAAAGTGTCAAATGAACTGATGACATTCTGGATAATGTAAGTTTCATGATTATAGTTGTTGAGTCTTGATCGAAGTAGTTTAAGTGTCTAATTGAGTTGGTTTTGGGTGTGACCATACCAACTTGATTAAGAGTCCATTGGGTCTGAATCCGGATTGAATTGGGCCTATTGGAAGGCCAATTCAGTGACTTGTGGTTGGGCCAGGTGACGACATTGCCAAGCTAGGCTATGATATCGCATGTGAGCTAAAAAGTATGGAATGTACTTTTCTAAAAAATTCGACGATGGTATCGCCGAGGCAGGTGGTGGTTCTGCTAGTACTCAGGCTGTCAAGCGATAATACCACCTAATTAGGCGGTGGTACTGTTAGTACCCCGAAAACTCGGGGATTTAAATTTTTAGCTCCATTTCTGAAGTCATTTGAGACCTATAAATACTCCTCTCATGCTTGCTTGAAAAAGCATTAAAAAACTTATGATTTTAAAGTATTGTAAACTCTTGAAAGGTATTGAATCTCTTCCTTCTTGAGACTAGAAGTCATTCTAAGAGAGGTGAGAGGTCTTTTGTAAAAGAGGGGTATAAGGGTTCTTTCCTAAACCTGTGAAAAAAAGAAAGAGTTGCAACAAGAATAGTTAATCTTCGCCTATTGAAAGAAGAATGATAGTGAAAGCCGATGAAGGAAGAGGAATCGAAAATGGACGTAGGTCGAGATGACCGAACCACTATAAATCGATTTACATTTCTTCATTTGCCTTGATTTACTATTGTATACTGATTTACTTACTATGTAATTCTTACTAGCACTTTTTGTTAATCACTTTTTTTATATGGATTTATTGATCGAACTTTCGAACTGAAATTTTTCAAAGTCACTAATTTACCCCCATTCTTAGTGTCATTACAATCCTAACATAATCGAGATGGACGAAGACCACTAATGTAAACATTAATAAAGATGGATGGATTAGGATTCTAGACTATTTTACTTGTTGAATCTTTTAATATTACTAGCAAGTGTACGGTATTCTTATTGTACCACTAATTAGATAGTAGTTGGTCTTTTCAAAAGCTTATAACTAATAAAGTCAAGCTCAAATTTTTTGACCAACTATCTAAAGGATATGATCGATTCCTTGTTCAACTAAAATCCTTTGACAAAGGGGCATGTAAGTCGTTGGCTCCAGTTGTCTTCCCTGCTTAATCTCCTTCTTTATGTCTTTGAGATGTTGGTCCATCTCGATGAGTTGGTCATGGACTTCAAAGGGAAATCCAACGGAATGGATATTTGACTCCTTGGGCAATTTTGTTTCTCGCATGGTGGCATCCCGTGGTGATTGCACCCCAAAGGAGTCTCTACCAAAAGGCAATGCGACTCAGGCACACTGTTGGGTGTTGGTGCCGACAAAGGAATAGGGGCGTGGCCAAAGGAGTTGTTCTTTACCGTGATAACTAAGCAAGTTGGGGGATGAAAGAGTGATAGTTTGAATAATCTTGTTGGGTTAGGTTACTGAATGTTGCATTAAAAATTGTGATAGTAGGTGGGAGTGAAGTTGGTTGTGGAGTCAATGGTGGATGGTTGGCTGCCACACCATGAATAATTGACGGAAGGCAATGGATTTCGAGATTGGGAAGGTAGGGTTTTTGGTGAACTTCTAATGTTAATCTATTAAGATATATTATGATTGTTTGACTTAGATGTCGATTTAGAATCAGCCGAGATTATATTTCATGTTTGTCTCAATGTGAGATAGTAGTGTTAGGCCAAGAGGTTTCAATATCATTCGATTTAGAGTTGTGTTGAACCCTCGAAAACTATGCTAAGGGCATTCCCACAAAGTCTTTCTAAAGTTTAAGTTAGTATTTGGATCGATGGTATTAACTAAATATCGAATTTGTAAGAGCTGAAAGCATTAGAGGATTGGAGTCCCCCCTAAGCAACATTTTTATAGTGAGGTTTAGGACCATTGACATGAGATCACGGTTTAGTGTTGGGAATGGTTACGGGTCTCCTTTGATGTTAGGTGTAATCGTGTTACATTGAGTTCGGATAATATAATATAATCATGAATGGAGTTGCAATGTTTAGAGGGAGAACTCATGTCACTCACATGGGGATAAGGTAGCAATAATGTGGTAATGAACTGTTGGACACGTAGTACTGAGGTGTCTACCACATGGTATTAAGGTGTTAATCATATAGTATTAAAATATTAGTCATACGATGTTGATGTGTTAACCACATGACACTAAGTTGTTGATCATCCTTCTTAGGTCATAACTTTGGTTAGACTTTGATTTTATTCGCTATGCAACTATAAACCTGATTTTAATTATTTTTAATAAGACTTATCAATATAATATGTTTGCACATGTGTTATATGTTAATTATCGTATGTTTATTTTTACATATGATAAATAATTAATTATAACAAAGTTGAGTGCTTCTTGAGCCAGTTGGTATTTCAAGAAACTCTAGAAATCTATCATCAAATTGAATTTCAAAAACATCATGAGATAATTTCAATTACATGTAATTTCTTCATTAAGTGGGACGACATCTATGTTTCCTTCTATAAGAGAAAGATAGTTATCAAGAATAATCGGTTCATGTAATATTTAGATTATTTAGTAATAGAGGTGAGATATGTAATAGAATAAGAAGAAAAGAAAGAAAAAAGCATTGACATCAAAGAGTTTGCAACTATTAATAGCATGGGGCTAGAAATATCCGCCGATTCGTATTTTATTATGATAATAGATCGTATTTCGAACATGCTAAAATATGGCAGATCTGATCGTTTTATATTGTAATTTTCTAAGGAACTTATAAGTCTAACATTCTCTCCTTTAAATGTCTAATATCCAATTAAGATAGATAAACTTTGTTATATTATTATTCATCCATGTATGTTTAATGAATCAAAAATTATTTTATATATATATATATATATATATATATATATATATATAACAATTGACAATTCCACACATGAATTAGAAGGAAATTATATGTAAAAAGAGTGGCAAAATAAGCAGCTTCCAGGAACTATGATCAGCTGTCTATTTCTCGGTGTGACCGCCTTATCATCTTAAACAGTATTCTTCTGCGGAAATTAAACAGCTTGCTTGTGTTGAAAATTAAGCTCGACGCCCATAAATGCCAAGTTAACTTTCAATTGGTGCAAGTTGGAAACTTGGACTTGTGTGAAAAGATTTGTCCTTTTCCCACAAGGAAACCAAAACCAAAACACAAAAAAAAAACTCAAGCCTTCAACAAATGTTTGATTCAAACGAAGAGGGGACAAAGAAAAACTACTCCTCAGTCGTTTTAATCCAACGAAGACCACAACAACAACAACAACAAGAAAAAGATCCTCTTGAAAGTTCTGCGTCACATTAGTCCGCCGCCGACCCCGACACCGACACCGACACCGTCAGCAGAAAACCCACATCCTGTTCTCAGCTTCCGAGACTTTTCTTATTCCTCATCTTGTAAACGTGGCATCAGGATTACGTAATCAGTGAACGAGGCACAATTTGGCATTCCTACGACAAAAGATCTACTTAGAATTCGTCACGAATCATACCGCTAGATTCTCCTCCCCAATATCTTTGTCAACGCATCACCATATTCAAAATCCACGAACCACGCATTGTCTAAATGCCAGCGTGCGCTTCACGGGGTTCATTGCTACACTATAAATGAATCCGATGACTCCTCCCACATCAACCACTGCAAAACTATAGCAATACCGAGTTATCGATCCCAATGGTCAGCCTTCCTAAAGCTACTCTTCCTCTCCCCTCCCTCTCCCCTCCCTCCAACTCCAACTCCAACTCCTTTGCATGCGCCTTCCATTTTTCTTACCCTGATAGAAGACGCCATGCCCACCCCAATATCTCATGCAAAGCTAGCGATGAGCATGAGATGACTGCAAATGCCAAGCTCGACCGCCGCGATGTGCTCGTTGGCCTCGGCGGGCTTTGCGGAGCCGCCGCCGGCCTCGGGATCGACAGTAAGGCCCTCGGCAATCCTATCCAGGCGCCTGATCTTACCAAGTGCGGCCCCGCCGATCTACCCACCGGCGCAACGCCCACCAACTGCTGCCCGCCTTATTTTCCTGACAAGAAGATTATCGATTTCAAGCGTCCGCCGCATTCGTCACCCCTCCGTGTCCGCCCGGCCGCCCACTTGGTCGACTCCGACTACCTGGACAAGTATAAGAAGGCGGTAGAGCTCATGAGGGCACTGCCGGCCGACGATCCGCGCAACTTCATGCAGCAGGCCAATGTCCACTGCGCTTACTGTGATGGCGCCTACGACCAGATCGGCTTCCCCAACCTCGAGCTCCAAGTCCACAACTCCTGGCTCTTCTTCCCTTGGCATCGCTTCTACCTCTACTTCCATGAGAGGATCCTCGGCAAGCTCATAGGCGACGACACTTTCGCCCTCCCTTTCTGGAACTGGGACGCGCCCGGCGGCATGAAGCTGCCGTCGATCTACGCCGACCCTTCGTCCTCGCTCTATGACAAGTTTCGCGACGCCAAGCACCAGCCGCCGGTCATCGTCGACCTCGACTACAACGGAACCGACCCTAGTTTGACCGACGCAGAGCAGATCGATCAGAACCTCAAGATCATGTACCGGCAGGTGATCTCCAACGGCAAGACGCCGTTGCTGTTCTTAGGCTCGGCTTACCGTGCCGGCGACAACCCAAACCCCGGCGCGGGCTCTCTCGAGAACATACCACACGGCCCCGTCCACGGGTGGACTGGCGACAGAAGCCAACCCAATCTCGAGGACATGGGCAACTTCTACTCCGCGGGGCGCGACCCTATCTTCTTCGCTCACCATTCAAACGTCGACCGCATGTGGTACTTGTGGAAGAAGCTCGGCGGTAAGCATCAGGACTTTAACGACAAGGACTGGCTCAACACCACCTTCCTCTTCTACGACGAGAATGCTGACTTAGTTCGAGTCACCCTCAAGGACTGCTTGGAGCCGGAGTGGCTGCGTTACAAATACCAAGACATCGAGATCCCGTGGCTGAAGACTCGGCCGACTCCCAAAGCCTTGAAGGCGAAGAAAACCGCAGCGAAAACACTGAAAGCTACAGCAGAGACGCCGTTCCCGGTGACGCTGCAATCCACGGTGAGCACGACGGTGAAGAGGCCCAAGGTATCGAGGAGCGGCAAGGAGAAGGAAGAGGAAGAAGAGGTCCTCATCGTGGAAGGGATCGAGTTCGACCGCGACTACTTCATAAAGTTCGACGTCTTCGTGAACGCCACCGAGGGTGAGGGCATCACGCCGGGCGCCAGCGAGTTCGCGGGCAGCTTCGTCAACGTCCCGCACAAGCACAAGCACAGCAAGAAGGAGAAGAAGCTGAAGACGAGGCTCTGCCTGGGGATCACTGACCTGCTCGAGGACATCGGGGCGGAGGACGACGACAGCGTGCTCGTCACCATCGTCCCGAAAGCCGGCAAGGGCAAGGTGTCGGTCGCCGGCGTCCGCATCGATTTCCCAAATTGAAGTAATACTATAAATTACTTTGCTAGCTTGCTGCTACATATTTCTACTACCAATCAAGGAAAATAAAAGCCACACCATCATAACAGTGTAAACCTCAACTTTAATCATCGAGTTACATCTGCGGACGTCGTAATGTTGTATTTGTTTTGGGATTTCAGTAGCTTTTCCTGAAATAAAAAGACCCATTCGTTCTCGTCAATCTCGAGTGATATGTGTCTTTAGATGTCAGAATCGTGTTACTGTTGCAATCAGACAACACTGGGCATATATTTCACTTCCTACGAGTTGCGTTATGGACCGGAAATGAGAGGACACGGCACTACTTACGACCATTCGTAATGTAAGCATACAACAGTTTGGCGTTTCACATCCTTTGAATCGTGTCGTAGTTACGTAACTCAGAAGGCTTGTTATTAGTGATGAGGATAATAATGATGAGGGTAATAATAATGATGGGATGTGAACTAACGTCACCTGCTCCCGGGGGATATCTCCTAGGTCACGCAGACCGAGGAGCTACGGGGGTCGCCTGCTTCGATTTGACTTGACAATGCTTGGCTGAAACAGACCAAGACGCCGACCGAGGCACGTCGCCATCCTACAAGAGCCCGGTCCTTCACACAATGCCAATGCCAGTGTCAGACGTCATCCAGGGTACGACTCTACTCCCTACAGGTGGGCACATCAGGAAACGATGACCTTCCCTATAAAAACCCTCGCGTTCGGAACAAAAAGTGGGAGAAAAAAAGAAAGAGGAGAAAAACCCCTTGAGATTATCGACTGACTTGATCGTCGGAGGAGTCGGGCCGAGCTCTCCCGACTCGACCTGTGTGCAGGGATGAAGACGAAGTGCCTTCCACCGAACGTGCAGGCGAGGAGTCCCCAACCCGGAGGAAATAGTGACCACGCCGCAACTGGATCATCGGAATCGACTACCCCAGCGGTCTCAAGGGTCGTTCAGAGAGATCTCCAATCATTCGGACCCGAACCTAGCCGTGTTGGCCCCGAGGCCACGACATAAAGATGTTGACACTAACAGTTTGGCGCTAGAAGGAGGGTCGAATGTCAAGGGATCAGCAGATCGACCCAGATGAACCCATAGCTGAGGGGTCGCACCTGCATGGTGAACCTGTAGCTGAGCACCCCACCGCGAACTCAGAGCACTATTGGCAGTTATTCAATGACCCGGGCTTGTCGCCACCCGAAGGCGCCCCAACCGACCCATCGCCCGTATTGCCCGAGGCCTTTCAGGACCTCGCTCATCAAGTCCGAGCTCTGACTGGGATGGTGCAAACCATTATCCCACTCATTTCTCATCTGGCGCACCCGCCTACGATCCAACCACTGCGGCAACAAGAGCCGCCCGTTCGAGCTCACATGGTACCTCCGGAGCTCCTCGTGTCGCCTCGGGTCCGATTGGCCCCGCTCGAGGATCGAGCAATGGGAAACCTGAGCGTCCGCCCGGAGCCCGAGGTGTTATCTTCATATTCAACGGGCTCCCTGCGAGCCCAGCTACGCTTCGTTAACCAGTGACTCGATGAAGTGCAGAGGGCGGTTTGTATGTCAAAGGAAGAACTCGGGGAGGACGCGCACCCGGGGGTCTCCGTTCGCGCTTGAGATACAACATCAATCAATCCCCCCGAACTTCAGGCTCCCCTCTCTCGACGCATACGACGATGCCATCGACCCCTGCAGACCATGTAGCCGCCTTCCGTGCCCAAATAGCGCTGTACGGAACCTCAGACGCTTTGATGTGCAGGGCGTTTCCCACGACTCTGAGGGGGCCAGCCCGCACATGGTATAGCAGCTTGAAGCCTGAGGCGATCACTTCCTTTGATCAGCTTGCCAAAGACTTTGAGCTTAACTTCCTGGCTTATGCTCAGCTAAAGTCGTCCGATGCACTGCTCCTCGAACTTAACCAAAGGGAGGACGAGCCCCTCTCCCATTTTATGAATCGGTTTGCCACGGAAATCCGGGGTTTGTCGGACGCTCATCCCTCTCTGTTAATGTAGGCGTTTATGATAGGCCTGCGACCTTCTAAATTCTTTTGGTCCCTCGTGGAGCGACCCCTCACCGCGGTATCGAAAATGCTCCAATGGGCTAACTAATATATCACGGCGGAGGCCTGGATGGTCGGGAGGCGGGAGGAGCACAAAAGGGTCAGGCCGGAGCCACCCCGGGGGCAACAGTCTGCCACACCGAGGCGCAGGTTGGACCAACCTAACCCGCTGGCAAGGAGGTCCCCGCTTCCCACCTCAGGCACATCCTGAATGGAGATATTTCTCTAAATAAGAGAGAAGGGGTTGCTCAGGATCCCCAACCCGATGAGAAGTCCGCGGGAGTTCGCGGACCAATCGAGGTATTGTCGCTTCCATTGACAAAACGGACATGACACTGAGGAGTGTCGCGAATTGAAGTGGCAGATTGAGGAGCTCATTCATGGAGGACAGCTCAGCCGGTACCTCCGACGAGGAAAGGACCTTTCGCCCCGCCCAGATGGCCCCGTTGAGCGGCAGATTGACGTGATAATAGGTGGCCCAGCATCCAGAGGGAACAGCATGCCCGAACGAAAGGCATATGCCCACGCCGTCGCGGCCGAAGTCCCCAGGTGCGGACCCGAGCCCAAGGTCACGTTCCTCGCCGAGGGGGCTGAACGAACCGAACACAACGATGCACTTGTAATAGCGGCCAGGATCACCAATGCCCAGGTGAGGAGGATCATGATTGGCATAGGGAGCTCGGTCGACATGCTTTATCTGGATGCTTTTCAAAAGCTCGGGCTAACTAGAGATGCCTTGGAGCCAATGTGCTCGGCACTCACTGGGTTCACTGGTGACTCGATCTCGCCGTTGGGAGCGATCACCTTGCCCCTAACCCTGGGAGCCCCGCTAAGGTCGAAGGCAGTGATAGCGACCTTCTTGGTGGTTGGCCTCCCCACTGCATACAATGCAATCCTCGGTCGTCCGACCCTCAACAAGATCAGGGCCGTTATCTCCACATACCACCAAACAGTGAAGTTCCCAACCCACGTCGGGGTCGAGGAAGTCTGGGGAAGCTCCCGCGAATCTAGATGGTGCTACTTGACGGCGGTCTCATTGAACAAAAGGGCGAGGGCTGAACAACCCTTGAGGGATCCCCGAGAAACAAAGAGACTGACCCAACACCCCGAGCCAAATGAGTCCACTATTGGCTTACCCCTACTGGAGGGTCAGCCAGACCGGACAATCAAAATCGGGTTGAAACTATACGAGCGAGAAAGGGAGCAGCTTGTCGGCTTCCTACAAGAGAACGTCGATGTCTTCGCCTGGTTGCTAGCTGACATGACGGGTGTCGACCCGAAGGTTGCCCAACATCACCTGAACATTTCACCTGATGCTCACCCAGTGAAGCAAAGGCCCCGACGACAGGCCCCCGACCGACAACTGGCTGTTCGTGAGGAGGTGGAGCGACTTTTGGCAGCGGGTTTCATAGAAGAGGTCAAGTACCCGTGGTGGCTGTCCAATGTAGTCCTTGTGAAAAAAGCTAATGAGAGCTAGAGGATGTACGTTGATTACACTAATCTCAATCGCGCGTGCCCGAAAGACTGCTACCCCTCCCGAGAATAGACCAGTTGGTCGATGTAACCGCCAGGCATGCTCGCCTCTCGTTTATGGATGCCTTCTCTGGCTACAACCAGATTAGGATGGCACCCGAAGACCAAGAGCACACGGCCTTCCTCACTGTTCAGGGGGTATATTTTTACAGAGTTATGCCGTTCGGGCTAAAGAATGCTGGGGCTACGTATCAGAGAACCATAAACAAGATGTTCGCTTGACAGATCGGACAAAATATGGAGGTCTGTGTTGATGACATGAACATAAAAAGCTGTACGGCAGCAGCCCACTTGACCGACTTGTCCGAAATGTTTGCCACGTTGCGAAGATACGACGTGCGACTCAACCCGACAAAATGTTCTTTCGGCGTTAGCTCGGGAAGATTCCTCGGATTCATCATACATGAAAGAGGAATCAACGCCAACCCGGAGAAAGTATAGGCCATCATCAGTATGCAGGCCCCTTGGACAATCAAGAAGTTGCAACGGTTGAACGGGAAGCTCGTCGCTTTATCTCGGTTTCTTTCCCGATCGGGTGATCGATGCCTCCCCTTCTTCCAGGCCTTGAAAAACCCGAAAAACTTCCAATGGATGGCAAAATGCGAGGAAGCCTTTGTACGCGTAAAACGACACCTGGCTAGCCTCCCCCGTCTTGCCGCAATCTCTTCCGAGGAAAAGCTCAGTATCTACCTGGCCGCCTCCCAGCACGCAGTTAGCTCTGCCCTGACTAAAGAAGCCTCCGGGGAGCAGCTACCAGTCTACTACATCAGCCATGTCCTAAGCGGGCCCAAGGAGCGATGCCAGCCAATTGAAAGACTGGCACTAGCGCTTGTGTTAATAGCCCGAAAGCTACGCCCCTACTTCCAAGCCCATCCAATTGAGGTAATTATCGACCAACCGCTTTGGCAGGTTTTGTCTAAATTCAACATTACAGGTCGCCGCCTCAAATGGTCGGTGGAGCTCGGCGAGTTCGACATACAATATGTACCAAGGACCGCCATCAATGCCCAATCGATAGCCAACTTCATCTCAGAACTAACTTAGCTCGAGAATGAGGATTCTGAGCAGGTTAGAGAAGGATGGGTCCTGCACATGGACGGATTGGCTAGCTCGAAGGGCGTAGGCGCGAGGCTAGTTTTGGAAGCCCCTAACGGACGTTCGTTCGAACGCTCCCTCCGCTTCAGCTTTCAAACCACGAACAACGAGGCAGAATATGAGGCGGTCCTAGCAGGACTCAGGTTGGCCATTGAGATGCAGGTGGATGCCATACACGTCCTCACCGACTTGCAGTTGGTGGCTGAGCACCTCAATAGCGGATATGAGGCCTGAGACCCAACCATGTCAAAGTACCTGGCGGAGGTAAAAAGCCTGATCACCAACTTCTCTCGCTTTACGTTAGCTAGGGTCCCAAGGAGAGAGAACGAGCGAGCAGACGCACTGGCTAAACTGGCATCAAAGTTGGATCCTGAAGCCCAGCCCGAGGTCGAGGAGCTTCCTTTCCGTGCAATCGCGATCGCGGTTGTGTCCTCGACGGACGTGCAAACTACATGAGTACAGGAAATGTTACGCTTCAAGCGATACAGGATTCTTCCCGCCGACGAGGCTGCGGCTCGGCAATTGCGTTGTACGCAGGCGTGGTACTTCGAGATGAATGGATGGCTCTATAAGAGGTCTTTCTCGCATCCTCTCCTACGGTGCCTAGAACCCGAAGAAGCTCGGTCAGTTCTAGCCGAGGTCCACAAAGGGATTTGTGGAGAACACATCGGTGGGCGAACCTTAGCGTACAAGATCCTTCGCCAAGGGTACTATTGGCCCACCATGTGCCGAGACACGAAAGCTTACGTACAATGATGCGGCTCATGCTAGAGGCACGCCCGGATGCCTCGGCAGCCCACGGTTTCGCTTGCCCCCATTGACTGTGCATAGCCATTCGTGCAGTGGGGATTGGATCTTCTCGGACCTTTCCCACCGGCCTCAGGGCTACGGGGATACATCGTCGTGGGAGTGGATTACTTCACCAAGTGGGTTGAAGCCGAGCCACTAGCAACAATCACAGAACGTCAAGGGAGAAATTCGTATGGAAAAATATAGTGACTCAATTCGGCTTGCCCAGGACCATCAACATGGATAATGGGGCCTAGTTCGCCAGCATGTGGTTCCAAGAATTTTACGTGAAGTACAGGATTCAGTTGAGGTTCAGCTCGGTGGCCCACCCCCAAACGAACGGTCTTGCGGAGGTAACCAACTGATCCATTCTGGACGGGCTCAGAAGAAGAGCGTCTGCGGCTCGATCGGCTTGGGTGGATGAGCTCCCTAGCATCTTGTGGTCCTTGCGGACCACCCCCAAGACCGTGACTGGAGAATCCCCCTATAGCCTCACATTCGGGACCGAGGCTGTCCTACCACCCGAGGTGGTTATCCCCACCCCTCAGACGGAAAACTACGAGGAAAGGACATCAATTGAAGGACTCCGAGCCGGTCTTGACACGCTCGAGGAGCGACATGCTGATGCACACTTAAAAGCCCTCTCCTATAAGAGAGCCATCGCCAGAATCTATAATCGGTAGGTGCACCCTTGACCAATTAAGTTAGGCGATCTAGTCTTATGCAAAACTGAAGTTAGCGACCCAATCCGTGCGCATTGCAAGCTCGCCCCCAACTGGGAAGGACCTTATCGGGTGATCGACATCGTCGGAATCGGCACGTACCGGCTCGCAATGATGTAAGGCCACCCCCTGCCAAGGACGTGGAATGTGCAAAATCTTAAAAAGTTCTTCGTATAATAAAATTGAGTGAGACAATGAAGAAGTTTGAACAAAAAACTTTCATTGAAAATAAAAATTTGGTTACAAGACCGGACAACCATGTTTTGCAGTGCCTGTCGACACCCGACCAACCCCATTGAAAACATAAAAAGTTACAATAGGTCTGCCCTATTCCTCGGGGACTTCCATGCTATCATCGAAGGGAATTTCTTCGGGCATGTCGACCCCCAAGTCCTCAGGAAAGGAAGCAAAGGGATCTTCTACGACCTCGAGGTCGAGGTAGCGTGCTCTGAAGCGGGCCAGGGCGACTTGGTACCCATACTCATTGGTAACCTGCCCCGTCCGAGTCAGCCCGAGCTCGAAGCCCGAGGATTTTTTGTTGGCCTCGATCAGCTTCTTGTCCTTCTCCGGCCATTGACAAATCTCGTTAGCCATGGCCCCGGAAGCCGCGTGCGCCTCGTCCAGCTTCTGGTTGAGCGCAAGCATCTCTCCCTTCGCCAAGCGGACCTCGGCCTGAGTAGCCTTCAGATACACCTGGAGCTCTTTGTTCCGCTCCTCAGCCACCTTAAGCTCAGACTTGAGATGCGTCGCTTCCGCCTCCAGATCTGACGCGTGCTGCTCGGCTGCAGCCACCGCCTTAAGAGCCGCTCCCACGCGGATCTCCTCGATCTGCCTAAGTAGCTCGGCATTGCGTTCACTCAAGTTGCCGATGACTCGACCAGCGTCGCGCACACGGTCCATCAGCGCCATGGTGTAGTGCTGGCCCTGCAAGGGAAGGTGTCAGAACAATACCGCCTAGGTACAGACAGGGAGCTGGTGGCAAGATGCTTACCCACAACAGCGACTTGGCAGACTTGCCGAGTAAGACTTCAGAGGATGAGGTGTACAACTCCCGAGCCATGTCAGGATGAAACCCTCCACGGATGAACAAGGCCGCGGAATCCTCGTCGGCCCATACCCACTCCCCGCGGGACAAGCCCCCCCAGCGGGCCACCAAAGGGTCAGAGGCTTCACCCTCCAGGAGGTCGCCCGTTGCCCGAACTTAGTAAGGCTCGTCCTTCGTACCCATGGGAAGGTGGTAGAGTTTACGAACGGAAGGCTCCTAAGGCGCCTTCCCTGCCCCCTCCCTACGAGGGCCAGCCTCACCCAGCCCGAGGCTCCTCCCCGCATGATCGGTCGGTTCAGTAGCGGTTCCTCCCGATTGGCCCGCTGCCACGTCGGATCCCTTCGTGACACAGATCTTCGCTTTCTTTCGAGGTCGACTGGCCTCGACCTCCACCGGCGCATCTTTTGAGCCGATCCTCGGCTCGATCGGTGGGTGCAAGGATGAAACCAACGAAGTCCGCCCCCTGCGCACAGATCTAAGATTCACCATCTCTGCGCGAAAACGTGGACATCAGTCAGTACTCTGAATGATTCATAAAGACCCTAAACTACCCACTACAAGCATACCTCGAGGCGTCGGGCTAAGACCCGCCTCGACCAACCACTGCTCAGTCATGTTCTGAATGACTCGGGAGGCGGGAAGAATCTCCTTGAGCCTCCGAAAGTCCCTTTGCTCGTCGTCGTTCAGAACCGGGGCGGTATTATCGATCATGCATGCCGACCGCCGGAGCCCGAAACTCCAACCCCTTGCGCAGCAAATGTAAAAGAAACGCCCTTCCATCCTTTGTTGCTGGAAGGGGCCCCGCTAACTTGGAAGCCCGACCGGGCTGACAAATAATAACCCTCAGACCCCTTGGAAAGGCGGAAACAAGACAGGAAAAGGGACCGAGTCGTAGTAATATTGGCATAATGACACTCCCCCAAGAATGCCACCAGATAGTGCCAGGAGTTCGGCGCCATCTATGACGGGGAAATGCGCCACCAGGAAATGCAGGAGCTAATGACGGGGTGCAAAGGGAAACGTAACCCCGTCTCGAGGGAATCCAAGGTTACGGCGAAACCCTTGGGGATCGGATCGTACGCCCGTTGCCCTGGCTTGGGGGCAAGAAGAACATAGTCCTCCAGGATGCTGTAGCGCTCCTGAAGGTTGCCGAGTGACGACTCACTCACTATGGAGTCAAGGTCGTGTGTCCACATTAGGGCTTCAAGGGCCCGAGCCACCTTCTCGTCGGATGACAAGTTGGGGCTCAGCGGCAACATTTTTTCCTTGACGTTACTAGAGGAGGATGGAGAAAAGGGTGAAGTCGAGGAGGAAGGGGAGGCCATCCTTACTGACCTTTAGAAGGTGAGGTAGGAGGACCGAATTGAACGGAAGTGACGGGGTCCGGAAGGAGCGACCGAATAGATACCTAGTAAGAGGCATGCAGGAAACCAACTGCGTGTTATTTATAGGGAGGATCCCGCTAGTAGCGACCCTTCGCATCCTAGGGAGTGGGCGATAGCCCATCGGTGACATTCCCGCAAAAGCACGTCGCATCAGGTAGGCCAAACGTCACCTCGCCATAAATGAGGCCTGACAGGGCAGTCAAAGGGCATGCAGAGTGAATGTCAAGGCACGATCTTCTCGATTTCGACTCCCGAGAGCTGGCGACTCCACACGAGGAGTCATCCCCTAGGCCCCCGCGCAGACGAAGATGTGCTTGGCCACCCACGTTCGTAGATCGCCGCACAACAGATTGCTGCTCCAAGCAGTCGTTCGACCGTAGTCTGCCCGAGTCCACCTCTGCGTGACCTACCCGCTTGAGTTGTGTCCCTCGACTGTAGTCTGCCCGAGTCCACCTCTGCGCGTCCTACCCGCCTGAGTCGTGTCCCTCGGTCGCAGTTTGCCCAAGTCCACCTCTACGTGGCCTGTCCGCTTGAGCCGTGTCCCTCGGCCATGATCTGCCCAAGTCCATCTTTACGCAGCCTGCCCACCTGAGCCGCATGCCTCGATCGCAGACTGCATGATTCCTACACCTTGGCGCCACCCGCTCGCCCGAGTCTTCCGCCTTGCTCAAGTCACACCCCACAGTCACATGTCGCACAGGACGACGGGCCAGCAACCGACCATCGTGACCCTCTGGGAAACCTCCCCAGTACTGACCAGAGGGCAAACCGGCAGGAACAACCACTTAAAGCAGAAGCCATGCCTCGGACCCCCCTAGCAACAGCCGGTGCATGGATTCCTCTCGAGGGGGGGGGGGGAATGATGAGGGTAATAATAATGATGGGATATGATGAGGGTAATAATAATGATGAGACGTAAACTAACGTCACATGCTCCCAAGGGACATCTCCTAGGTCACGCAGATCAAGGAGCTACGGGGGTCGCCTGCCTCGGTCTGACCTGACAACGCCTGGCCGAAGCAGACCAAGACGCCGACTAAGGCACGTTGCCATCCTGCAGGAGCCCGGTCCTTCACGCAATGCCAATATCAGACGTCATCCAGGGTACGACCTTGCTCCTTGCAAGCGGGCACATAAGGAATCGGTGACCTTCCCTATAAAAACCCTCGTGTTTGGAACAAAAAGTGAGAGAGAAAAAGAAAGAGGAGAAAAACCCTTTGAGATTATCGACTGACTTGATCATCGGAGGGGTCGGGCCGAGTTCTGCCGACCCAACCTATGTGCAGGGACAAAGACGAAGTGCCTCCCACCGAACGCGCAGGCAAGGAGTCCCCACCCCGGAGGAAACAATAACCACACCGCGATCGGATCACCGAAGTCAACTACCCCAACAGTCTCAATGGTCGTTTAGAAAAATCTCCAATCATTCAGATTCAAACCCAACCGTATTGGACTCAAGGCCACGGTATAAAGATGTTGACACTAACAAAATTAGTGTGGTGTGTTGTGGATCAGATATCGCAGAAGCGAGTGGAGGAGACGATGGGAGGGATCATCGTGCAAGGTTTGACGTACGCCACGAGTCGTGAGGTAAGTCGTCGTGGCCTGCAGCATTTATCGTTTTATGTGCGAGTTTGGCTACGAGATTCGTTCGATATAAACTTCAGATTTTACAGATTAATCAGTACTGCAATTCGACACACAATTGGACGCACCAGCCAGCCATGGATATGTGACATGAACAGATCAGATGGTGAGTGCAACGATCCTTTTGTTTTGGCGTGCCGTGCAGATGACTTGTGCCCCCACCCCATCCCCCCCCCCCCCCAACACAGGTTGTGATGCCAACTCGATGACTCCGAACAACAACGTCACCGATCAATTTAAAGGAAGTCCAAATCCTTAATACAATCGGGATGCCTATTGGCCTAAGCATGCTTGTTTGGGTTGTTTCATTGAAGTCAATCAAGTGCAGTTTCATGAATACTTCGCCAAAATGACATCTTCCGTTAGTAGTTAATAAGCCACGTGGATGTGTGTACTATCTGCGTTGAGAATATAATTTATATTTTTAATATATATTTGGAGAAAAGAAAAGAATTTTGAGAGTGAATGCGTAATTGTATGCTTTAAGTATTTGATAAATAATTAACAAAAAATATATTTTAAATATATATTAGCATAAGTATTATCTTTATACATACATACATACATACATATATATATATATATATATATATATATGTATATATATAGTTCAAATGAAACGAAAGTAATAGATTTGCTAATGACAAATGATCTCTAATAGTTCATTTCTTCAATATTTCATTTCTAATACAGTTTATTGACCCATTCATTTCATTCAGTTTTTTTGCCGCTTCATGATTATCAGCGATTCCATTCATACTTGTGTTGGGTTGGGCTGATTTTATTATCTAATCATATTTAAAACGAGTGAGTCATAATGTAAAGAGAATAAAATTAGGTTAGAAATAAAGGGTAAATGAAAAAAAGATAAATCAATTTATATTAGTTCGATTTTTCTAATTTATCTTCACTTTCGATTCCTCTTTTCTCGAGGCTATATATTTTCCCTATTAATTTTCTTTCCAATGAACAAAGGTTAACTACCCATATTATAATTGTCTATTTTTTCAAACAAGGGAAATAACGTTCACACCATATTTTTACAAAAGATCTCCCATCTTTCATAATTTAGAATTATAACTAAACTTAAGAAGAAGGAGATTCAAATTGTGCTCAAAATAAGAGTTTGTAACATTGTTTTGTTTAGGTATAGATGCTCCATCAACCAAACCTGAGTGGGGTATTTATAGGCCCCAAAATATTTCAAAAATAAAATCAAAAATTTAAATCCCTAAAATTTTGAGGTATGAACGGTACTATTGTAGGCACCAGACGTTACTATCGACGTAACATCCTTTTTATTTTATTCATATAGAACATCCCTTATTTTCTAAAAGATAATTTACCCTGATCATTATCTCATCGGGTCATCGCCTTTTCTCCTCATTTGTCATTATCGTCATGCCTTTATTTACCACCTCCACACTTGCCTTCATTTACTACCCTCGAGCATTATCATTCGCCGCTATTAAGGTGTCACTAAAAACATGTCGTGAGACTCTTGCCTTTGCCCTTGCCCTCAGTCTCTACTATAACTTGCATAGCTATTAGTGTTTCCCTCATTGCTTTTGCCTCCGGACACCTCCCTTCATCTTTAAAGAGGGTGTCCTCGACTCTCTCCTTCGTCTTTTGGATTCTATGCCTTGATGTCGAAGGTGCATGTCCTCACCCACTTCCACCATTGGCTATCGCTCCATCAAGGGGGGAAAGTAGTTCAAGAATGAGCGAGAGGAAACTTCGTCATGGCCATCGCATTCTCCTTAGCTTCCTTTCCCTCCATCAAAATCAATGCCTATGATACATGGAGAGTGTCTGAAGGTTGGCATGGTAGAAGATGACGGGATCTCATGACGAGGTAGAGATAGAGACGAAGGCTAGGAATAATTTTATTTTTTTTAAAAAAAATAAATAGCACTCCACAAGAATAAAACTAAAAAAAATGTTCTACGAAAAAAATAAAAAAATATTTTTTAAAAAAATAATATCTTTTTTCCCTCCATTTGTAAATGAAGAATAAAAATTCTTTCAGTCACTTCCAATCATCCACCCTATTACGAAGCAAATCATTTCTGAAGTTAGTTTGCAACCTTGGATAATATCATAGTAATTTTATGCAGGATTTTTGTAGAATTTCCATCTTTTTGATCGATTTTCTATCTTGATACATACATACACCACACGTACTACAATATAACATACAATCTTTTTTTTTTCTTTTTTGAAAAAAATATGCAATTATTCATAGTAAAGACCTAAATCACGAATGATGCTTTTTTACATCGTAATATGTTTTAGATAGCATATTTCCCTCAGGAAAGATATGGCATAACCATTCCCATATCATGGCAAAAACTTTTTATCTGCCATATGACTCATGCACTTTATTTATATGAAATAATTTTTAAGAGAATTGAAAGTTTTCGAACTTAAAAAGAGAGAAGTGCTTTATAAAATTAAGAATAAGACTTACGATTTGAGGAACTCTTTTTTACAAACTTAAAATAAGAACATTTGACAAATTCTATGTTCAACTGACCAACCATCATTATTAGAGACCTTACTAACCTCAAAACATGAAGAAAATGATCAAAAAGTACTCCAAATCATGGTTTTGATGCTCGATGTCGATCGCGCTGAGCTGTGTTACCTCTAAGCCCAATATAAGCCCACTAAGGGCCCAAGTCTACCTCATTTCTAGCTCGGTTCAACCGGCATTGGATGTGATGTCGTCCGTTCATACTTCTTTTAAGATTTTAAAATGTTATTATTTTGCCACGAGGGTGTAGCAAATCCCCTTCAACTCCTTCATTTTGGCCTCAAACTCATTGGCCTCTGCCTCCAGATTGGTAGCCTCCAGCCAACTTATGGTCTGCTCGATGGCGCCCTCCACCTTCTTGACGGTGCTTTTCATCTCGAGGGCGTACTTCTCCAGCTCATTCTTGGCCTCTACCTTCCTCTTATGCTCTTCGTCTTCCTCCTTGTACTTGTTGGCTCGCCGGATCATCTCCTCGATCTCTTCCTTGCTCAGCCTGGTCATGTCACGGGTGACGGTGATCTTGTTTTTCTCCTTCCCCATGGTCTTGTCGTAGATCGACAGGTCCAAAATGCCGTCGGCGTCGACGTCGAAGCAGACGTTGATCTCAAGCAAGCTGTCTTGAGCCGAAGGTATTCCACAAAGTTCGAATCGGCCAAGGAGGTTGTTGTCCCTTGTCGTGCACCTCTCACCCTCGTAGACCTTGATACATGCTCGAGGTTTGTGGACAGGGGTGGACAAAACCCGCTCCTTCTTGGTGGGGACGACGGTGTTCCTCGGTATCACAACGACCATGTTGCCGCCACCGGCTTCCAGGCCGAGGGAGAGGGGAGCAACATCTAACAACAGCATGTCGTGGAGATTCTCGTGGTTGTCTCCCCTCAGCATGGCAGCTTTGGCTGCAGCGCCGTAGGCGACAGCCTCATCCGGGTTGATGCTCTTGCATAGCTCCTTTCCGTCAAAGAGCTCCTGCAAAAGCTGCTGCACTCGGGGAATCCTCGTCGATCCACCGATGAGAACCACGTCGTGGATGCTGCTCTTGTCCATCTTTGCATCCCGGAGACATTTCTTTACGGTGTCCGCGCACTTGGTGAACAAGTCGTCGTTGAGCTCCTCGAACAAATTACGAGTAATGGTGGAGGAGAAATCCGAGTCCTCGAACAGGCTGTCGATCTCAATGGTAGCTCGGTTGGTGGAAGAGAGTATTCTCTTGGCTTTCTCACATGCTATCTTTAGCTTCCGCAGTTTCCTTGGGTTCCCGCTTATGTCTTTTCGGTGCTGCGTCTTGAACTCATCGACGAAGTGGCTCACCATCCGGTTGTCGAAGTCTTCGCCACCGAGATGGGCATCACCAGCAGTGGCCTTCACCTCAAAGACGCCCTGCGAAATGGTGAGCACGGAGACATCGAACGTACCACCACCAAGGTCAAAGATTAGCACATTCGTCTCGCTGTTTGATCTTTTGTGGAGACCGTAAGCAATTGCAGCAGCGGTTGGCTCGTTAATGAGTCCAACGATGTTGAGGCCCGCGATGGCTCCTGCGTTCTTGGTGGCCTCGCGCTGGTGGTCGCTGAAGTAGGCAGGAACAGTGATCACCACGTCGTCAGTGGCGCATCCAAGATAGGATTCAGCAATCTCACGCATCTTTACGAGGATCATCGAGGTGATCTCCTCTGCGGTGAACTGCTGCTCCTCGCCCTTGTACTGGACGACGATCAGGGGCCTGTCGCCTTGGCCATCGATGACCTTGAATGGCCACGATCGCATGTCATTCTGCACCGACGGGTCACTGAAACGCCTCCCAATTAAGCGTTTTACATCTGTAGAACAAGGTGATCATGTAGTCAAGGGGAATCTTGACGATGAGCTTATCGTACATCTGCTTTCCGGAATATTATACCAGGAAGACCAAAGTAATGGACTCAAAATTAATTGTTCGTACAGACCACCTGGTTTCATGGAACATCACGAATCCGAGAACTGAAGTGTAGAAGAAGAAGAAGAAGAAGAAGAAGAAGAAGAAGAAGAAGAAGAAGAAGGTGAGGAGAAGTCACCGAAGACAGTGTTGGTGGGGTTCATGACCACCTGGTTCTGGGCCTCGTTGCCGATGAAGCGTTGTGTGCCGGTGAAGGCGACGGAGGAGGGGGTGGTGCGGTTGCCCTGATCGTCAGCGATGATCTCGACCCGGCCGTGCTGCCACACCGCGACGCACGAGGAGGTCGTTCCAAGGTCGATTCCGATCGCCGGCCCTGCGCCTCTTCTCCCCATGGAAGGAACCATAGAGCTCGATCTTAAGAGCACAAGCACAAAGTGGTTGCAGCGAAAGAAGAAGGCTGATGGCCGAAGGATTATATCCGAAAGCTTTGGCTGAAAGAACAATCTGATTGACTCGGTGGAAGACTTGTAAGCAGTGCATCGTAACTTCCACCTTTCCTCGTGACATGATGACTAAGAGCATTAGATTCTTTCCTGGGGAATATTAACTTTCGGCTTTATAGACTCAGTAGATAACTGTTTTTTTTTTTTTTCAAAAACAAATATCTGTTTAATTATAATGTTTTTCGGATTAGTACTTTCTTATATTTCTTTTTTACGTCATGTATTATTTATATGGTAACAATTTTATTTATATATATATATATATATATTCTTAAGGTGGACTGGAAGTGATTACTTTCGTTAGGTCAGAAATCAGGCAAAAGGCCTAACGTTCAAAAACTTAAATAAGTTAGATTCTTTTTCACATATTTGCATATATCCAACTTATATAAATTGGATTAAAATACCTGTGAATAGGTTTGGAACGAGTACTAAAAATAAAAATAAATATCAAAGTCAAGTTTAAGATAAGAATCATTTTCCATTTTTCTCCAATGATGTCACATAAGCAACTGATTGGTTGAGCTGTTGGCCACATATTTATACGGAAGCAAACAAAGGAGAATAATTGCTTTTCTTGCCGACACCACTTTATGCACTTTATCAATCATAGAAGAGAGAGAGAGAGAGAGTAGCTCGCAACTCAACTACAGTATGAGCCTTTTATTTTCTTAGAAGCGCTAATATGAATGTTTTCTCCCATCAAATGGCTTAAATTAGTTTGATTGATGATGCATTATCTAAAGCAAATTCATACCCCCAAAAAAAAAAGATTTTGAATAAAAAATATTAAACCCAATCTAACGAGGCTTAATATTTAAATCTAAAAAATACAATAGATTCAATTAGTCCTTACGCTTCTAATCTAATATTAGACTAACTTTTTATAACATCTCAAATAGTCTCACGTTTGAAGTTAGTCTCATATTAAAAGTGAGTTAGGACTAATATTAACTTATAAAGATTTGATGGGTATATTACTATTAACTTCAGTTTATCAGTGATATGGGTTTAATGAAATTAATAAGCTAGTTATCTTATTAGATCGGATCGAGATAATTAATATGAAAGCTAATTTATTATTAAGGTATAGTGAGGGGTTTGAGTAAAAAAGGGTTACAGGGTAATGATTTTAGTTGATTGGTTTAACATTCACTAGTTAGTTTCCTTCAAAACTTTTGCTATATCCATGATTTCTTTCAGACTTGAGGATATCTTTTAATCACTTCGCGAACTTGTGTTTTGCATAGATCTTAGATTCAAACATTTATCAATTTTATCCTTAAAAATTCTAACTTATGCTCAATTCTCGATTCTCACCCTATTTCCTTATGCATTGTTATGTATTATATACTTACTCAATTTTTTATCAATCCTTTTTTATCAATTCTAATTCACTTCTTTCAATTTCAAATAGAAATATAAACTTATTCACATGATGTGTTGTGAGGAGGATACTATTCTACTTTTTATGACTAATTAGAGGTCTCGTAAGACTATATTTGACAACTTGCATGAATATTTCACTAACTAGTGAATCAATCTTAGCAAGTCCAAGATTTTCTTTCATTGTAAAATGATTTGTAATATCTTTAATCTTAAAGAGGATAAATTTATTTTCAAATAACTTGGGACCATGATTTCTTTAATCTTAAAACAATTTACCAAAAGATTAGTTCTTGGTGGGCTAATTTCCTCTCTTTCCTGTTCACTTGCTTGTTGTCTATTGGATAAAAAAAAGGTACTTGTGCTAGGGGTTTACATTTTATTGGTTGGGAGAAAGTTGGGATTGAGGTGACCTATGTATTCAAAATCTTAATAGAGCTAATCTATTTATTTAACTACTAAACTAAAAGAGAGTCTATTAATTTATCAATCAAATTTTTTTCTACTACTGTTTGATCTTTTAGATTTTCACCATAAAATCTCATTTGATTTACAATAGAAGATACTTTTGAGAAGAAATCAAGATAGATTCAGAATCTTTCATTTCAAATTCACATTGAAGAAATTAAAACTTTAAAATTTTTACCTTGTTTATGCTTCTAAACACACTTCTTAATATTTTTCAAACTTTTGTTGATATTAATTTAAAAAAACAGAAAATCATCTATTGTTTATTGTAGCATATAGAAGGCTTTTACATATTTCTATATATTTTTATTCATGTGACCTTTATTATTTTTAATAATATCAAGATCCTGTAAATTATACTTAAAGAAAACCATTGTCTATCAAATTTCATAATCCTTATGAAATAAATATATAAAATTATCATCTTGACAGCTCAAAATTAATAATTATCACCTTTAATTATTAATTATTAATAATTATCATCTTTGACACAATATAAAATATATTATTATTTTGGTTTAAAAAATCCTTGTACGTAAGTATTACATTGTTCAGAGCTAAGATCCATCAATTACATAACATTTTTTTAAGTGATGAACAACGCTACACATTTACCTCAATGCCTAATTACGTGGGACAGTGATTGGATAACCAACATCTACAAGCCACAATTTAATCCCAACTCAGGATCTCCATCAATTTCAGGATTTCCCTTGTTATTTTAGCATTTTACCACACAAGATCTTGGTGAATTTTAACTGCGTCACATTGAGAACACTGAATCCTACAAGTTGCCCACTGTCACCACCCCAACATAATTATTTTTACAATCGACAAAACCATGATCTGATGTGGTAAAAGTTGTGAACAGGTCGAACAACACACATCAAGATTCAAGATACAAGGATCTTTCAACATGAAGAGCGAGATAAAGGAAACAAAGTAGTGAAAAGCAGAGAGCAGCAAGCAACACCAACAGCATCACCTGTAACGCCAAGTGTGGACTCAAGAAAAAGATGACAGCGATGGCAGCGCTTTGCCACACCTTCAGTTGTGCAAAAGCCGATTCCTGTTCAGCATTTTTCAGATAAGATAAATGTTCTACTCAATGCCTAGTGAGAGAATCAAGGCTATGAGTCATCAACAAAATACAGAACCAAAATAAATCAATTTATTCTTCAGTAAAGTTTACATTAGAGAAACAAGATAAAACCGGAATCAAAATTTGCATCATCACGAACCAAAGAAATTGATAGTTAAAACAAGTATTAACATGACAAGATCGCTGAAAGAAGTTCAAGATATGACACAATGGCAGGGAATAGTGTGAGGTCACATTTAAATTCTTGATAGTGTGGTTCCATCATTGATGCACTTAATGTGTGAAGGTGTGAAACCTTTGTTCCTGGGAGTCGATCCTTGAGTTCAAATGAATACAATTGTTTTTATTATTGGATTATTATCTTTTTCTTCTTTTTCCACTAATCTCCATAAAGAAGAATATATTATTTCTGCTTGTCAAAACACATGTTCTATATCAGATTTTGTATTGGAGCTCATACTAAATTCATGAAGTTGTTGGGCATGCAAAAAAGCCAGCAAGTTTAAGAACATCTTATTTTAGGAGTAAATCTTTGGAACTTTACCGTCTGTATAGTCACTAACATGGAAAAAAGAAGTTACTTATCATGTTTAGAAGACATTGAATACATCTTCAAGTGAGGATCTCTGGCACCAAAAGAGATAAATAGAGGATAAAAACTATTTAATATCTTGATCTACTCTGAGAATAAGCATGCCCAACAGTGTAAATAGTCACAGATTTTTTATTATCTTTTTCTTCTTTTTCACAAAGCTTTCATTGTACCAAATTCATGAAACAATATGCATAGCATTGTCAAAGATTATTATCTAGCTCAAAGCTGCCAAAAACAGAAATCAGATTTAGTTGTCAACAAAACAGTTTAAAAGATATCAAAACAATTGGCCATCGGAAAAGCAATTTGGGGAAAATATAACATACAATAAAATGGAGACTAGCACAAAATATATCATAAGAACAGCAAAATAAAATAGTTAAAAACATATACTAAGACATTCCATTTAGAATGTCACTAGCTTACATTACCTTGTCATGCTTAAAGAGTATTCCAAGTAATGCACCCAGCTGTGTGTTAAACACCCCGTCTCCTACACCCCATATAGCCCCCATGAGAAATGGATATATATAGCCAAGTAGCCCACTTGTTAAGCTGTGATGTAGACAAGGATAACAATATTCAGGGACAGAGTATTAAAGCAACTGGCTATGACACTACTAGAAGTCACAGTGAAACCTGTAGCCAAGCAGAAGCCAGAGGATGACAATGATCTGAAGAAATGATCCACCAAACACAAGTAAAGTGATAGAACGCAAACCAGAAGTCAGCCGCCCAGCAACCATAGAACACTGAAAATAGTAATTCATATAAGAGGCCGAGTCAATCTACATAACCATTTCATGTCATATAAAACATGAAATATTTCATGTCATGTCATATTAAAACATGAATATTTCATGTCATATAAAATATGAAATATACATATAACCAAGTTACTGACATGCATATTTTCAGATATTGCACATGCCTATTTCCAGATATTATGTAATTAGCTCAAAACCAATAATCAGTAAGAATATATGTCAATTCTTGGCCTAACTTGTTCAACAATGGTTGAGGGTTTGAAATCTCATCGGATGTATTTTTTTCACATCTAATGTACCCAAACACACTTACCAAATATTAACAGTTTGAGATATCAGAATCTAATGTCGGTACCCAATAGGTCAGCAGACGGTGAAGCACAAGACAGAAGGATGCCTCACAAAAAGGAAAAGAGAAACAAAAACAATATACAAATAAAATCAAAGTATGATTAAGTTGACTGTATGCAGCATGCAAATAATTAAATAACAAGAAATTAGGCAAATTCCCCATGAAAAGCCTCTCATTTTCAGCTTTCTCATACCCTCTGTTTTTCCCCACCATTGCCCCATATTTTCCAATATCCCAAAAAGTGCTTAACCAAACAAGCCAAAAGAATGTCCGCCCTTTGCATTGGATTGGTTAACAAGGTGAACTAGTAACTGATCCAGTTATGGTCTTATTTATAATGATTTTGGCACATCTATAAAAACATTATAACTGATAAATAAATACCCAAGTACAATATAAACCAACATATCATTAATTGTGGAGTTTCAAATACGTATTCTTATTGGTTTCAGAAACAACGGCATACAAAACACTTGACTTCAAAGTCAATTGCAATATTTTATCACCTATATAAAAATAAACACTATAAGCCTATACAATATCATTGTAATGAGGAACAATAACTAAAAATATAACACAAATAACCTCATTCATGCCACATGAGATCCATCAAGGGAATACTTGATAAAGTAGTTGTTATTTATATCGAATGTTGTCAACATCATATATTATCTTTATAATCAAGAGAGTGGAGTGAAACTTCACTTAACTCATACATGCAATCTTTCCAGTACCATATCAAGGGAAAATTATATATGGAAAATTGAATCAGACCAACTGGAAATTAGTCTAGTGATCTAATGATAATTCATCTTCAATCCAGGGTATTTAATTTTGTACCATACCGTCCGGTACGAGCGATACATATCGGTCCACCAACAAACCGGCACGCGGACCCCCTGCTACTAGGCGGTGTCAAGTTTTTGGCCCTGTATCGGGCGATTCGGGGCTGTACCAAGCGATAACGATCGAAATTTCGATCATTACCGACCTATACTGGGCGGTACCATAGATTTCAGCTTTTGATGTTGATTGTTCGAATTTCTTGTTAAACCAGGAATTTTTGGTAGCAATTTGACGTAGAACAAGTGTAGATGGAGTCTCAAAGAGGATTACTGCAACTCATTGAATTAAAATGAAAGCATAAAGCTGCTGAAATTCTAGAAACAGTACATAAAATTGTCTTAACAATGATTTCAGGAAGATAATATGATGCAAGTCATTGTCCAATACTTCAGATTTATAAATTTAAATATCATTTTCAGCTAAAACATACAACAATTATTGCGAGATAATTTTAAGGAAAAATCACTTTATGATAGGATGAACCATAGATTTCAGCTTTTGACGTTGAGTCATTAGTAACTCTTTTTAAATGACTCCATTTTTTATAAATTTAAATATCATTTTCAGCTAAAACATGCAACTATTTTTTTCTATTTTTCAAGTAGTTTTGGAGGGATTTATGCCTATTTTAGGCATACCACTCGGTACGCCCTGGTATACCGCTTGGTACATCGGTACCATACCGTACCAAGCAAATCTCGATACACTGGTATGGTACGAGATTAAAAACCTTACTTCAATCATATATTAACTATTTTCTAATAATTTTTATCAGGATTTCTATTCACTACTATGATGAAAAAAGTTGAAAAATACATTGAATCTAGGACTTAGTTTAGATGCAAGGCTACTAGTTTAAGTCAAAGAACTGCTTGCTGATAAAGACTCATAATATTGGTTGCTAGCATTGAACTTTGAATAAAACAATTGCATCTTGATAATGATTGATGTTGACATTAATTTACAAATCTAGCTATAAGTTTTGTGGGAATGACAAGGAACACTATCTTGGACATTGCGACCCTATTTTACAAGAAAGTCAACCTCCTCTTGGCCAAATAGAGGGTCTCTATTGTATAAGACTTCCACAAAGGTTGTTCAAGAACTGATATTGCTTTCCTGAAGGATTGGGAGGCTTCAACAATAGATCAAAAGCAAATTCATCAATTTAGTAATTTTATCAATATTTGTCCCCCACTCCCACATTTGATAATGCTCAAGTTTCTCACACATAGTATTACTACTAACAAGTCAGTAGGAATACAAATATCATACATATATTATAATGACCTAGCGACATGTTATGTGATATTTATGCTTCATAAACATAATAGATAACATACTCATGTTAAAGGTTTTCTGAAGTTGGAAGTCTTTTAAACATGCTACGCAAAACGTTCTTCAAAATACTTTTTGAAAAGACTTTTCAAAGTATATGAGAGAATTGACACCTTTTCTTTAAGTATCTTTTTGTAGCGAAAAGGTGCAGTCCTCAGGATAAATGAGGAGAAAGATGTTAGCAGCCTTGTGTACAAGTTAAGTTACCACAATGAACATGCATACATTGACTATAAAAGATTTTCGCATTGCATTACACCTTAAGTGTTTCTCAAAGTTTGATTGAGTTTGATCACATTTAACGTAAATGATTTTGAGGTTTAACTATCATGTGTTGTGTAGGATAGTAAATTGATTTATTTATATATGGGTAAAATATTAGATAATTGGGTGACGATAGAAATCAAAATGAAATCTCATATTATAAAGGTAAAGATAGATAAGTAAGATTGAGAGACGAACTTAGACCAAAAGACAATCAAATTTTTATCAACCAAATTAGACCCAGTTGTATCAGACCTAAAATTTTTTTAAAAATAAATAAGAAAACATAGCCAAAGATGGGCTTTAATGGGTTAAGCACAATCCGTTATGGTAACACAATAAGCAGTACCAAATCCAGAATTTTCTCACCTCCTCATATGTTACTCTTATCCTCATCAAGTCACCAGATATGGCAAGCCCCTCCATCACTTTCCTCACTCCTTCCTTCATGGAGATCAAGCTCCCTTGTTCTAAGGAAAAAAAATAAGAAAATTCTTCCATTGATATACCTAGGGTTTCAACTTAACAGCTTTGTAAACTGATATTTTTGGATGATCTCAAATAACTTAGGTTTCGAACTAATTTCTGGCTTTGGGATGCTGTATATTATCAGTTTTGATTATATGACTTCCTGAATTGCTTTAATCCAAGGTCTGTGTATAAAGTTATGGGTTTATCAAAATCAAGTACTCGAAATCCCCTTTTTTCTGTTAGAGAGTTCTGTATAAGCTAATTTGAAACTCTTAATGATACAATTAGCTTCTGTGCTTTTCATATGTATTAGAAGAATGCCTTACGGTTTTGTAGGCTTTGGAATTAAGTAAATAGCATTTTTGTGCACCAAGATATGAACCTTGTATCATTAACCAGTTTAAGCAGAACAAAAGAGGTAATAGTCGAATTAGGAGTGTAGTTTAGCCTCCAAATGCTTATGTTTTAAGCTGAAATTTTGTATGCATTTAGTTTTATATATCACTTGAATTCTTACAAAATTTCATGGTGATAAAAGATGGTTTGGTCATAAATAATAGTGAAGCAAGATGCTTCCAAACAACTATGTAGTTGTATGATTGATAACAACTGTTATTTGACTATAGATTGAGTTGTCAGCCAATTGGTGTTGGAATTTAGGAGAAATTCTATCACAATTCTTTTATAAATTATAGTTTACAACTTTACATAACTATAAATGCCCAAGCTTCTTGATTTATGCATATCATGACCATGTGTTCCAAATTTGACATGTTTATAGCTCCCCAGCACATTTGCTCACTCAGAATCATGGTCTCATGACATCTCAATTTTGAGTCAAATCAGATAAGTATACCTTAATTTACTACAAAACAATAGTCATATGTATTATGTACATTCATATTGTATTTTCAAAGCATGTTTTGATTTATATGAATGTCATGAATTGGATATAATATAAAAAATATGAATTACAATGAAAATTTATTGAACACGTGTTAAGATGCGCAGTGTTAGAGTACACATAGGTGGGATGATGTGTGGCGTGCGACCACATGGATATGTTATAACGTGTGGCGTGCGAAGTGCACACATATGTTATAACGCATGATCTGAGAGTGCATGAATGTACTATCATATCATATGCGATGTGCAAGTGCACATATATTGTGACGTGCAATGTACTAGGGCACTTCTATACGATGTGCAATGTGCTAGTGCACGTATATTCTTTGATTACTTCTTACATGTAATATAACTTACTCATGCACATAGTATTATGATTTACTCTAGATTAGAGGTTTCCTTTTTTATACATCTATCATGTTATGAGATGATACATTGATAAAGAGGTCATAAGAAGATGATTTTACCATGAAATAATTTATGTATATGATTTCCAAATATTACATACATAATATGATGCATACTTACCTAAATAAAATCATAGCTACTAAGTTATAACTCATAATTTATCCTGTTTCGCGGATAAGGATGCTAGTGTCACACCTATGTGATGGATTGGGAGGTAAGCAAATGTGGACCCATGCCAACGTAGATATAAATGACTTGTCAAACATATTTTTTGTATATAAATTTAAATGGTATATGCATGTTTGGTTCTTGAGACGTGTGCTAATTGTAAGCACGGTTCGTAATTTTGTATTGTACCAACGTTTCGAGCTTTGCTCAGTACAGGCATACGAAGCGATACACTAGGGTGTACCGCACCGTTCGGTACGTATATATATATTAAAGAAAAGGAGGTGTACGCTGCCTCGGCGATGTCGCCTCCTTTTCTTCACGTCAGACGAGGAGAAGACCAGTCTTCTCCTTATCTGCAGCGTTCGACAAAGGCGTCGAAGGCCGTAGACGTCTCCTGCCTTCGATGAAGAACACAACAAAAGCCGCAAGCATCTCTGACCTTTGACAAAGAAGTCGAGCTATCGCCTCTCCGTTACCTTCTAGATTGGGATCGTCGAGGGAAGGCGGCGACGGATTAGAAGCATCGAGGTTCTGCCGATTCTTCGAGTGCCTTCTCCCTCTTCTCCCTTGATGCTTCTTTTTCCCTCACCGCAGTCAGGCTGATACCGTCCGGTAGCGAGCGGTCCGCGTACCAGTCTGACGGACTAGTACGTGTCGCCCGGTACGGGCGATATCATTCGAAATTAAAATCCTTGGTTGTAAGCACACCACCAAGTACAAGAGGGGCTATGGCATCGTATTCTAGTCACATATCTGTGGTATGCTTAAGATTAGGAGTAAGGTGTTACATCAAATCCCTCAAATAGCATATTAATTAGCTCCAATCCTTTAATCTCTGGCTTTATCTGAACATGTCAATAAGGGAAAAATATGCAAGCCTTACACAGTGCTAGTGTTAATCTTTTTAGTAGCTAGAGGTAAATTACAATTTCTTTAAGTAATTCAATGAAGGCACAAAATCACCATTGAGTTTCTCCTTTTGTACGTTTTATCATCATTGAGTTGTTGAATCAAAGAACGTTATATCGATCCCTTGTCGAACCGATATGTACAATTTAGTATAGGTATACTATGTGTTAGCACATCAATATGTATAAATTGATAATGGGATTGAAAGATAGCCCCAAATTTAAAATAACCAATTTTAGGGTTTTTTCTCCTAATTTCTTGGTACATCAATTAAATTTAAATAAGCACAAAATGTATCCAAGTTATAAATAAATAGAAATTCTATGTTATAATGATGAAAAATTAAATTTTTTTATCCTTAAATCCTAATTAGCCTAAATACCTTAAAATGGCCTTAATCAGGCTCATTTTCCTAAATATACATTAACAAGCTATTAATTACATGAAATGATACACAAAACATGAAAAGAAACTAAACCTTCAATTGCACAGAAATTCCATGGAATCAGGTCTAGATACTAATTGGCATTTATTGGTCCAAATGTGAACAGGAACACAGTAATCAATTTCGACCAATACGGTTCTTTTTTATTTTATGTATTTGTTGAACTTTTTATTACTTCTTTTAAAGGCAATAACAAGAGTTGATGTGCAACAGCTGATGAGCCACTACAACCTCACAATTGCCCTCCTTGCTCCATTATCTAATGCTGGCGCACCATCACCCATCCACCAATCACTAGTCTGTCATGGTGACAGCCACAACAAGCTTACAATGTGATGCCTTTGTCACTCAAGTAGTTGGCTTTTTGTTCATCATCACCCTTTAAATAATGATGTATGCAGTAACCCGACAGTCTGATTTTGCTCTTAATTTGCTTGTTTTCTTTTGTACATGTAGTCCACAAGTCATTCCGTCGATTGTCAATGGTCCTGAGATGAAACTGAAAAAAACAATCCTCTTCGCCCATGCCATAGGAGGATTTTTAGTGTTGTTGGCTGACGGAAAAAATGTCGGCCATCTTAACACCCTAGAACCTGTAAGTGTGGTATTGGCTGGATGGGGCTTTGGTATAGTAGTTAAGGAGCTTCAACAACTTATGAGGGTACAAGCATGGACTCCGTCAATCACTTTAAGACTGCAAAACCCTATTGTTGGAACTATAACTACTTTTTTAAGACTAAGGTCATATTGTGTTTAATTGTTTGTTTTGTGCACCTTCTGGGAAAAGATGGCACTTTGTTCATCACTCAATCTCTTCAACTAACTGTTTTCTTTTTTGCAAATCTTTAATGGATCGTGTGAAATAGAAACTTGACTTTCCTTGTGAATAGGAAAAGTGTCACTTGGGTACCTCACAACTTAAGCAATTATAGCCAAGTCCGTGACAAGTCATCGCCTCTTCTCTTATTCTTCTTTTTCTTATCTTCCTTCACCGTCTTCACTCCTCTTATGCTATCCCTCTCCCAAATTCTCTTGGTACTACGGTGAGCACCACACACTGACCAAACTCATAGTGATCCATACACAAAATTACATTCCTTAAATTATACTATACATATTATGAATTTTCAACTCTAGTTACACCCTAGTTTGACTCCAGAAACCCACCAAAAACTGTATATAAAAACAATAGCAAACATTAATAATTTTCAAAATTAATAATTACAAAAAGGGTAAGGACTAAATGTGGATCCTTAAACCTTAATTATACAAAACTAGCTAGATAGAATCCTAATGTTAGTGCCTACTCTATGCTTGGATTCAAATATATCAATATAATTACTTGAAACTCATTTTTCATTTTAAAACCCACCGAAACAATTTTTTAGACAACCTACCATAAATCATTTTTTAGTTGAATCATTTGCAATTTTTAAATCTTTTATAAGTCAATAAAAACATTTTTAATTTTTTCTTTTCTTAGTCTATACTCTTACATTGACAATCTCAATAAACAAGCCACCTCCATATTTCATATTTTGGGTATAAAACTACACTAACCTTCAAAAATGCTCATCACACATCTTATTCTTCCTTCAACCATCTTTTACTAAAGTTTCAAGTATTGTTTATAAGCTTACCTCTGTAACAAGGATCATCGTAACGACAACAGAATCAAAGTAATCTTTGTTGTATAGCTGAAACTTGATGTTATGATGAGTAGTAGGCACGCAGATGAGGGATAAAAATGAAAGTTTATCAATTAAGAATATAATCAAAAGTGAAAATATTATTCACACCAAATCTAGAATATTATTTCTTCAAAGAGGAAAAGAACAGATGTCTTATCTTCGAATGAAATGATAGAACTAGAAATGTCGATTTCCAAAAAGGAAAAGGAGCACATCTGAGTAAAGCACCAAGTGGAAGTTCCACACTACTTCAGCTCATAGCAACATTTTTTGACAACCAAACAGCCCTGAGTCTATGTGGTAAGTGGTAACACTTCAATGGCATTCGTATATTACATCTATAACCATGCTTTTCTGCTTCAATCATCCCTCAACTGACGGGGACAACAGTAAAGCATGTTCTTACTGACATGACCATGGAGTGCAATTTCAGGTACCAGTCTTGAATTAAGCTAGGCCCAGACTGGTACAACCGAGTGTTAGTACACTGGTATATACTGGATTTCGAAATTATGGCTGAACAATCAGCCAAAAAATGAAAAGAAATACTGATTCAGGATTCTTTCACCTCATTTCTCGGATAACATATTCAAATTAGATAACAATAAAGTGATTTAAACTTGAAAGTACAAACCAAAATATTACGAAATTGAAATATATATCAAATATGGACCAAAGACAGAATTCCCTATCTTCATGGACCTGTAGAAATCAAAATAATACACTTCATGGACCCAGAGAAGAGTGAGAAGGAATCAGGTAGTAGGAGGAGGTAGAGGGGGCTGTCGGGATCCGGGAAGGCTCAGCAGTTGTCCGTTAGGATGAAGCTATCACGGAGGAGGAGGGAGGGGGGAGACAGGTGACAGCAGAGAGGAGGAGAAAGAGGGAGCGGACAATGCAAAGAGAAGAAGAGGGAGGAGGAATCGAGTAATTGGAGGAGGAGAAAAAGAGGGCTGTCGGGGTCCAAGGAAGCTTGGTGGGGAAGGGAAGGGGTGATGACAGAGGAGAAGGGATGAAGATGGGAGGCAAAGGAAAGAGAATTACCATGAAAAGAGGAGCCCGTGAGATCCACTAAATGTACGAAAGCCGCTCGCCAGAGGAAGAAACCATTGTTCGCTATTCAAGGGGAAGATGTTGTCTTTTGTTATTCAAGAGGAAGACATTGTTGCCGATTAGGTTTTCCAAATGAAGAAACAGGGTTTAGTGCAGGCCGGGGGAGGAATTGACTGTGAGTTGTGTACAGGGGAAGGGGGGAGTTGGGCTTCCACTAATTTGGTTTTATCAAATAGAATCAACACATCTAACTCACAACCGATCATGCAAACTAGATTTAGGTCAGGGATGCGCCTGAACCACCCAGCGCATAGGCTCAAGTGCACGCCTAGGACGCACCCACTTCTAAGTGCCCTCAGATACCAGGTCCTTGGACCTCGCCTTGTCCAAGTGCTAATTTCCCTAGTGTCTGTTAGTGATAATACCTGAACTTCATCTAAGATGAGTCAAGCAAACTCAAAGATTCCCCAAAAAAGAAAAAAAAAAGAGTTTCTTATAGTGTAAATCCATTGCAGGTAGGTAATGTGTTACGATGATGAACATAGTAGCATTGTATATAAACAATTAGGCATTTTTTGGCTTTACAATGGTCTTCTTCAGATTCAAGGTCCCTAGAAACATAAACAATAATGTTACTAGGTGATTAATTTTCAGAAAGAAATGCTAAATGTTAATGTTCAAACCAATTTGGAGATCTATGAGAACCAATAAAGTATAGATGTATCTGATAAGAGGGCAGGCTAGTGCATAAGGTTCCCACGAATAGGCAAGAGAACATTAAATATCTTTTATCAAAGTAAATTACCAGAACCAGGAAAAAAGAAGAATGTTTTTAGAAACAGAAGGATAATTGGTGCTTATATAACAGAGGAAAATCATGCCTAAAACATTTAGTAATGTTGCTTACAGTGGCATCAGCAGCACCATATATTGCCATGGCACCACCCACGCCGGAGACACCTAGTGCTGGTGTTACAATATGCTTTGTAAATTCAGCCCTGAGAACAAGAAAGGATAAGAATGAATAACTCCAACAATATAATTGTCGTTAAAAACAGCATGTAGTGCTTACCATACAAATGCTTGTTGTAAGCCAGAATATGCAATAAGAGGAATAATTAACAGCATTCGTTTGTCAAATAGAGGAGCAATAACAGACTTCAGTATGGATCCAAAAGATGAGTTTGTTGCAATACTGATTTCTTTGTTGTTTCTTTTCGACAGAAAGCACATCAGAATGATGCCCAGTACCACGCAACAAAGGAAAATAGTAAATAATAGGTTTTTGCCTGTGACAGTGTCTCCTTCCTGCACTAAAAGTGAATACGCTCAATTTTGACACCAATGCCCAAAAGAAGCGAGGGAATTTCTTTATCATGCTTCGTAATCATTTAACTATAAGATTAAACAGCTTTTGCAAAATGATCAAGACAATAACCAAAATGCACAGTTACGAAAGGAAAATAATACGTAAGTTTTTATTTTCTATTTCAACAGCATTTGTTTATATATATATTATAAAGTACAATTAGTAGCAACTGCTAACAAGAATGACCAACATTAGATGAAGTAAGTCCAATATTGCCATAAGCAAATGGAACTAAAACCCTCTTACAAGAACTTGTAATTTTTAAGTGTTGAGATTGTAAAAGGAACAAAAGCTCATCAGTAACTAATGAAAGCAGTAACCACTAAAATGAAAAAAACGCCAAATTTACCTAACACTCCTACAATGAAATAATATTTCCCATAATGAAAACCTAAGCAGTTTTGCTCTCCTGGCATGGCAGCATGCCTATACGTAGCAGTAGTCATGAACATCGATCTCTAATTATGCTAGACCTAGCCGAAGATCCTATTTCTCCATTTTCTATACCAATAATATTTAAATGAAAACCACTTGACATCAATCTCATTCTATTTTATAGTTATTATCAGCATTTATTATGAACCAATCATCTAATTATTTTGACTCTATATAAGATCATATAAAAGCATTATTTTTATTGACGGAAAATGTTTACAAAAAACACAATTATAAATGGTTCACATGCTTCAATTACATAATTGTTCAATTTAGTTGCATCTCTAGACATACAGCAACAGCTAAAATTGATACAGTACCTTGTTATCAATACAAATATAAAGTAGTGTCACATTGCCAATAATTATGCCAACAAGCCTTGTCAACATCAGCTTGCTGCAACTACTTGAAAATTCACACATCAATAATTAAATTCCAAAACTTGGCCAAATGAATCAACCTTGTACTACTCCAAGGTTATCAATTTCTTTGTAAAGTGCATGTTAATCCTCTCCAGTTTCACTTGTACCAGATTTTTAGAAATGGCAAAAGGAAAAGAGAACTGCACTAATAAATAATTAAAGTACCAATAACATCCATAAATTCCAATTGGAAAGCAAAAATATAAAGTCCATGCAAAAAACCATAACCATCAAAAAAGTAAAACCAATTTGAACAACAATTTAAATTTTGAGTTGGCAGGCTCTACTATAAGTACGAACTATGAAGATTATGGTATGAAGATAACTGACCTTCCCACCTCGCAACAATGCAAGTGACAATAAATTGCCAATCACCTGCTCAATCAAAAAAATAAAATAAAGTAGGATGACAATAACAGTAGCATAACCATTTTTCTCGAATGGAGAAATAAAAGCAATCAGCACTGTTGCATGTTTCTTACAAAGTTACAATATGATAACAAAGGCTCCCTCCTCATAAACGGTTTAGCAAAGGAATTTTTGTACCTGGTGACTAGCAAACATTCCCCAAAATTCTCCATTGAAGTTGCCAACAACAGTCCCTTCATGCAAGTGGCAATCTTTTGCATGGCTATAAGCAGCTAAAGTGAGATATGTTCCCTAGCATTGTATAACCGTTGACTATCAATTCATTTTTCAAATGCAAAAATAATAAAAGACTTAAATCTTACAATCACCCACCTGGCCGACCCAGATGATAGATGCAGTAAAGCCTAGATACAGTGATGCTGGGACCATTGTGTACCTATTTGAGTCCAAACAGATAATAAACATGATTAGTGAAAGTCCTATTATAAGAACTGTACCAGGCATTAACTTTTATAAATTTTCAACCTTTTTCAGGCTTTTTCCAATACTCAATACATACTGACAACATGATGCTGTGGTCTAGGCCGGGACCTCATGGGTCCGATGCCCGATATTGAAAACCATGATAAAATACTACATGTTAAACAGGCTTTTATCACAATGCAAGGGCCATCAAGTCATAATTATATATCAGCCGGAAGCTCATTGATTATGATCATATTTCTTTTCCATATAAGAGCATGACTCAGTGTTCAAGTTTTTTAATTTATGCTTTATCATTTTTATCCATCAAGAGCTAATTATGTACACCTTGAAGCATAAGAAATACTCCCATATCCAATCTTCAAAAGCCAACTAAACCCTCCTATAATTTTGACTAGAGATAGAGTTCAAATTGGGTTTAATTCACTCCCATAGTAATTCACTGCCCCTCAAATCCATCTCTGCGATGTGGTAGGATATCAATTTTGGCAAATGCAACTCTGAAGTCAAAAAGGATTATTTGCACGTAATATTAAGAAATTGGAGGCTTAGAAAACTTTACATAACTTTATCATTGTAGAAAATTAAATTTGTTTAAATCCCAGCAAATCTACTAAGTTTGAGAGTTGAAATTGTATATTGCACCACAAAGTTTCCATCCTTTTTTTTTTTTGGCTCAACAGCAAGAAAGTAACCCTTGTTGGGTGATAGGGGCATAAGGAACACCTATGACAACCAATGATAGCTAGGGGCCAAGAGACACATCAGCCAACAACCACTAGGTGGTTCCACCATGTTGTCTCACGACCACCTCTCATGTCAATATATCGGAAAAAACCTTTTGACATAGGTCTACTTATACTAGGAGATTGCGCCTACCCACACATGGAACAGGTAGTCAAAGAAACCCTACCATCAATGAGAATCCCCCTAGTCATCTTGATAATTTCCAACTTCCTTTCAGACTACCTTAACCACTTCTCCATCTTCTTTGATTGCTTTCCCACATCTGGTGCTACCACTACCAAGAATAGGCCATCCATTGGAAACGTCATCAAGCAAATTCCATTTATCCCTACCAAGCAACAAACAGCAGATATTTTCACGAAGGGATTTCAAAAACTGGGGATGCTAAATATCTTTGAGCAAACTTGAGGGGGAGTGTTGAGATCTGCTAAGATCTGCAATGATTTGATTTATTGAGATCGGATCTACTATGATTTGATTCTCGACATACTACCTTATTTGATGTGATAGACTAGGATATGATTGTTGATTCATTATTTATTATATTATATTATTTGTCTACTTCTACTAGTTGCATATTTCCTAGATTAGCACCTAGATCTATTTAGGTAGTTCCTTTTTTTATTTTCTACGGTCCGACTGTATGTACTTTATCCTGTATACAAGCAACACTATAGAAAAATGAAATTCCCTTCCTACTATTTGCAGGTTCTTTAAGTGGGTTCTATGATATTGTGCAAATAGCGGGTTCTACTGTTTGCTTTTACCAAGACAAGTCAGATGTTGTCCTTGCCTGAAAATATTATGCACACATCAAGGCCATAGAATTCCTACTACATCCCATTTTCTGAAGCCTTTAAATCCTAGTTATATTGACTAGGTTAAAATAGTCAGCCCATATCTACTGGCTCCATAGCTGAAATTTGTAATTTACAATCTGCATAACTAACAGCATCGATAAACTAGGCAAGGTGGTGCAAAACATTTCTGCAATAAAAGATGTTTCAGAAACGTAAAAGCAAAGCTATTTCCATATGTAACACCTCCAAAATATGCAATTAGAATGATTCTCTCATATAATGTCATTCGGAGAATAAATTCTGTCCAACGAAATACCGGAAGTTTGAGGGATTACTATGCACGAAATTGGTAAAAACTAAAAACGTCAGAGCAGAATGCACACCATAAGGGCTTCAAATTGGAGGCTATGAACAGCAAGTAGCCACTGGTACCGAGAACGAGGGCCGTCTTTGACCCCAAAGCCCTCACCACAGGAGAGGCCACCACCGCGAAGAACGTGAAGGACAGGTACAGAATCCCCAACGAGATTGTCCCCAAATCTTCCTCCTAACCAAATCAAACCCAATAAAATTTCAATTAAGTCACAGAAAGAAACAAGGAAAAAAGGGGGAGAGATCCGGAACAAAAGGGATGACCGTGTTGACGCTGCTTTCCAAGTTCTGGGCGGCCCCATAAGCGGAGAAGATGAGTAAGAAGGCCAAGCTCAAGATGTGAACGTCTCTGGCGTGGTTCCTCGCCGGACGCGCATCGGAAGAAGAAGAAGAGCACGAGGTGACGTCCACCACCAGAGGCGCCGCCTCGTCCTCGGGGGCGGCCCGGGCATCCATGGTGGTTTAGAGAGAAGCCGGACGCTATTCCTAATCGTGGGGTTAGCGATGATTCCAAATGGGATCCCGTTAGTCGATTCCTTAAATGCCGATGGGAGGAGCGCTTTGTTTCTACTAAGGATCTTCCCCGATCTCTCACTTTAAAAGAAATATTCCGGAAGAGAATCTAACCGTCAAATGCCGGCAGAGCCACTATTGGTGGTGGGAATCCAGTCTTGGCGTTTTAATATCAGCCGTCACATCAAAACGAGATAGCTGCAATCTGTGGAGGGGATCCGCCAATATAAGTAGAAGGCAAGTGACAGTTCGGCTTGCGCAGGCATTAATGAAATGAAAGCCATTTGAAACGGGCCGCCGGCATTTGGCTCTACTGCTCTACATAGCTCGAGCCAATCATGTTAATTTATTATTAGTATCGAACAATATAATATATATATATATATTATATATAACGTTTTTCCCAAAAGACAAATTAGATAGGCAAAACAAAGTCCAAGTTCGCTAATTGGTAAGCAATTATATTGCCTTCTTGGTACCAACACATGAGAAAGTTTAAATTCAACAAAAAAAAATCCTAGAAGATGTTAAAAGAAAAGTACAAAAGATCCTAATAGAGTATTTATATGGTTAATTAAATTTAAAATTCTTTGGGTAGGTGGAATCTTTGTATTAAGGATGTTGTCCGATTAGACTTGTATATGTTGCATTCTTTTTGTATTAGACTTGTATATTAAAACCTATATCCAACAAAAATATAAAACTCTATTTTAGTTACAAAATTAATCTTTTTATAAACTCGAAATAATTACACATTACCTTCTATAATTAGTCATAATTAGCATCGTAATTTTTATATATTAAAAAATAGTATTAAAATTTCTACACTTAAGAAGGTGAAATCACATGTGTCATCACGAAAAAAACAAAACATAAATGAAAAGGATAAAAATGTTAGAGCTTATTGGACTAACAATAAAAGTATATTAGTTTAATAAATTTAGATATTGTTTAAGACGGTTCGCTAAGATCTTAACAAATATTGTATAATTAACATTAGAAAGAGAAATTCATAAATTTCGTAAGGTTAGTACATTTGGGTATAAGGAAGGAAGCTTAACATATCTATAATATCCTAATAGAAGTTGTAGAACTCACTCGACGGTGCAGCCAACAGGTGCAAGGTTTTTTTAAGAGGCCCAAGAGAGTTAAGAGCAGTCCAAATTTCATTGCAACTAACATACCTATATTATTGAGATGACTATTATTAATCCATTGGACCACCATTTAAGTTAGGGCTAAGTGTCATTTATAAAGACAAGAATCATTGTTAGAGAGATTGACATGATCAAGGCTAAGTGGTAGAGACAAGATACCATTTTTTTCCCTAAAACTTATTCCATTTAATATATCAAGTTTCTATCAAAGCTATTGAAATATTTTAAAAGATACAGCTCTACTTCTTTCTTTGTTTTTCTTGTAATCTCTTATAAAATGAAAACTAACGTTGATATATTTTGATCTTTCATGTTAGACTCGATTTTTGACTAAGGCAATAGCTGATTTATTATCAACATAAATTTTGATTGACTTCTCTTATGGCATAAGGAGTTTTTAGAGTAATCTTCTTAGTAACAATAATTGGTAATTCTCAACATCAACGTGACGCAATGTAGGTATGACCACCACGCTATATTATTCAGCGTGAGTGTAACCTCAATGTCATTCATATACATAATAAAAGATTCCCAAGTATATTTTTTAAAAAATATATCCTTTTATAATTTTTAAATCACCTATTAACCTAAACATGAAATGAGGCTTTATCATGTATGTCTACCATGTAGTTTTTTAGGGATTATCTATGAATCCTTCATCTTTCTAACACTCAACTTGTGATTGAGTCAACCCATATGTAATAAGCAAAATCTAACTTGTTACATATAAATCCTATATTCTCTATTTAATTTTTCAAATGTTTTTAGTAAGAAGTAAAAAAAAAGAAAAAGAAATACTTACTGTTGAAAGGATTGAGGTAATTTTTATGTTGATGATATAATACTACTTCATATGAGGTTTTTTTATAAAGAAACAGTGAAAATTACAGGGAGAAGAGACCGATGCACATTCTTGAAGGGAAACGAGCAACAATATGGACAAGAGAAGTAGCTCCATAGATAGTCTGTTCAGGAGTACATTGGAGAGAACTAGTACTGATCCAGCTGGGCTAAGCTACAAGTTTCTCGACCACCATCGTTATGGTCAGAGATCAGATGATGGGTCTGAAGTAGCATCCTGAGCTCTTCGTCATCGATCTTCCACACTGCATCAGAGCAGCATTCCCACGTAGGAGACGACGGCATTAAGGGGCACGAGTCCTCAAAGCTCAGCTCTTTGATCACCTCAGACGTAGCAATCTCATTCCAAATCTGATCCATAGGGTAACTTGCCACGCCTTCCTCCTCCTTCTCAAACTCCTCTGCAGTTAAGCAGCTGCAGGCACTACTGCTCTTTAGATCATGAGCTTCCGCCGCTGCCTGTAGTGGAAGCTCAGTGAGATCCAGGGAATGATCAACACGCGACGACGACGAGCTCCGCTTTCGTTCTTTGGTCATCTTTCTCATGTGCGCTCTCCAGTAGTTCTTGATCTCATTGTCTGTGCGTCCTGGAAGTTTACGCGCAATCCGAGACCACCTGCATCAGGCCTTTGTCAAGCATATCGATCACATAATAACTAGTCATGGATTGATGCGTGGCACCGAAAACATGCAAAAGGAGGAAGTCGAGGTTATTTATGACTTCAAAAAAGATGGAAGTAAACCTGTTGCCCCAGAGAGAGTGGAGCTCAAGAACAAGGCGCTTCTCTTGGGGCGTCATGCGGCCTCGCTTGAGACCGGGGTGAAGGTAATTGACCCAGCGCAGGCGGCAGCTCTTTCCTGTTCTGTTGAGACCTACAACATGGCATCAAAGGATGCAGGGTTAAGCTGTAGCTTTCTTTCACCTTGCATCGTCTAACTAAGCCGCTACCTGGCCTGTTCCCCCCCCCTCAAACCTGATACTTTCGCTATGAAATCCCAACGACGTTCACCGAATAATCGCACAAAGCATACCAGATGCAGGTCCTCCTGCTCCGTCCATGACCCCTTTCGCATCTCTTCCTTAACCATCACCATCTTAGTCTGCTCTTCGCTGCCAAAGGCCTACAGAACACCTCCTCCTCCTCCTCCTTCGTATAGGCCTCCACTCAAGCTGCAGCAGCCACAACTCCGAGTGTTAAGAAGCTGGTTTGATGGCCTTTGCTGCACTAATCTCTTTTTTATAGCCAGTAATCGATCTCCTCACGTCATAGTCACTAGATAATTTGTTTGGTCGTCTGAGGCTTAATGTAAGCCCGACCATGATTTCGGTTCTCCAAAATTAGAAATCCAAATCCAATCAACAAGAGCTGGTTTTGGAACAGAAACCGTATCCAATTCAGGCGTTGTGGTTCAAAATATTATTATTTATTATTTTTAATTAAAATTATAAATATAAAAAAATTATAGATTTATTTAAAATAATAATAAAAAAATAATTTAAAATTATGAAAACATCGATTTTTTCAAACCTAGGAACCGAAATCGAACCGCTCGAGATCATTTCTGGTTCGGTTTGGAATTGACGGACCGTCGAGCTAGTTCGATTTGATTATGGCTTAGATTTTGATTATAACGGAACCATGACATTTAATTTAATGGCTACAATTGAGTTGACATAATTTGCTAAACCCAAGATGATATTATATCGATCATGTGGATGGGATATCAGTAAACAGACTTAGATCCCACACAAATTTTCTTTTCTTCCTCTTCCTTCTTCTCATCCCGCATAAATTTCATGCCGTAATCATAGGATGATCCATCTGCGTTGGATACTCGATTCATTTCTTCTGCCATTTATTACGAACCTAATACGCAAAGCATGATCATCCTTGGGACCGAGAGGCCGAATCAGTATTTAATCGTTTGCCCATGGTTGTGATGACTTACTTTATCATCCAACTAGGGAGAAAAATTAGGTAGATATAGTAAACAAGAATTTTAATCCACGAAGCTTTTTTTTTTTTTTCGGCTCAGCGCATTGTTTCAGCTTTCCATCAGCAGCACAATGAACTGATAGATCCAGTATGCTTGTTATTTAAATGATCACCATGACTGCTCTGGTCAGAACACAAACTACTTAGAGGTGGTAAGATAATGATGGAACACTCGAAACACATCAGTGAATGTGCTGCTGAAGGAACCTTACATTCTCGTATGACTGGGACTGTCTTCTTCTTTGGCAACAGACCAGAAACTGATGGAAACACCTCATGTATGAGAACAAGAAACATTCTTCATATGCAGCCATCCTGCAGACCTTCCATGCATTGGAGTGCACGCACAAGCAGATATTGTGATGCCAGTTAGGACACCACCACCTTGTAGTTCACATTGTTATTTATGTAGATGCAGTGAATAAGTGGCAGTATCTGGGCCACGATTGCTTACTGACCATCGTAATTATCACATCATACACACCCACGGGAGAGCACGTAACTCAGCAGCAAATGGCCGAGACCATCATCTTGATGTCGATGCAATTTGCCAACAATTTGTAAGGTCCCGAAGAGGGTTTCTTTTACTAAAGGAATAGATTTCGTTGCCTGAACTTGTAGTGATCCATCTTTTGGAAGTGCGCTTAGCAATAAGAAAGCAAATCCATACTGACATGGAGGCAACTAATCTATCGACAACACACGTCTTGCTTCTTTTCTTATCTTTCTCTTTATCCTCACAATTATTATATCTTCTCAACACTTTTTATCCCTCCCTCTTGTTTTCTTGTCCTCATGTATGATAACTTTCACAAGAGAGATAAGAGAAAGAAACACAAGTGGTGATTAGGTGGACAGTCGAGGAGACAAATAATCTTTTGTAGTATTTCCTCGCACAAATATATTTTCTCCCTGCTATCAATGTCATGAATCCCTCTCTATTTATACCAACTATAAGATATATCCCCTTTAAACTTGTTTCTCTTCTATCATGCATTCTCACCAAACTCTTTGATTTTAATCTTGAATTTCGGGGATTGTGAGATCATCAACATCTTAGATTCTCTAACTTGATATTGATCTTTGCCAGCCTTCTTTTTCAGTTTGGAGGTATGGTTAATCACAACCTTCTCATAGTTATTTCCATTTAAATCTTGATTGATGAAAAGAGTGTCTTTTCATCACAATCTTTTGGTATGATATTTATTTATTATTTTCAGATTCCTCATATTCTCTCTATACAATCTTCTAGACTTTCATTTATGTACTCTAATTTTAATAGTTCTCTTTTTTCTTTATGAGATGATATATATATATTTTTAAAAAAAATTAGTATATATTTTTATCATATTAAATAATATATATATATATATATGTATATATATGTATATATATATGATGTTCATAGATAGACTCCAACTTAAAGCCTATCACTTATACAATAATACACTAACTAATAAGATATTTTAATAAATAGTTGATAAATTTAACTTCATTTTCAGTAACCATTTTTCATCATGGCCGTGATACCAATTTCATAATAGAAGATATTAGAAAAAATGGTGGTGGGAGATAGAGAAGATATAGTGACATTTGATAGTAAATCCTTACATAATTATATTTGATTCATGCGCCTTTAGAATCATGAATTTCTAATTTCCAGGATTAGTAGAAACATTCTAAGGGTACAATTCACTGTCATGTACGAATTTAAAGGTTCAGGCATCTTATACAAATTTTTTTTTCATTTCATACACCTTTTTGATGGTGTCTCTTCTCAGTACAAGACATAAGATAATAAATCAAATTTATTTTTCAAAAATCTTAGTGATAATCTTTCGGCTCGACATTTAAATTTTAGAATGATAATTTTTCAATATAATGCCTAACTCTCCTATTCAATATTTGGCCCTTCAATTATCTAAGTTTAAAATTAGGATTAAAGTAATTCTTCTATCATTTATCTTTAAAAAATATTAATTTATCAAATTAATTAATTAATTTTATTATCAAAATTTTGGTTCCAATAATCTTTTCCATTTTTGATGATGACAATCAATTGATAATGAGATTTTAATAAGACTCTCTCTATTTTACTATCTTAATATAAGTAATGATAAACTTGGTCTCAAGTAAAAAAGGCATATATCATTTTAAATGCTTATCTTGAATTCAAGTTAATCTTGTAAATATTATTATTTAGTCGTTTTTAAGCTCAATGATCAATATTCAATCATGTTTTAAATTTTAAAGTATAATAATAAATTATTATTTAGATATAATACCAATCATTAATTAAAAATAAAAGATAAGTGTAAGTTAATCATTAAACATATAAAATAAGTTAAACATAAGTTATATAACCATAAAAATATTATAATTCTTTTGATTCGTGAGTCATTGCCTGTTTCTTTTTGTCATCGATAAAGATAAACAAAAGTTATATATACATCATTATTTTTTTTTTACTATCAACAAAAAAAGAAATATACAGATAATAACAACTCAAGCTACTCAAGTCAAAAATGCCTAAACAAAATCTTAAAATATTTATAAATATTAATCCTTTCTAAAGTCATGTACTATCATTCAAAGAAATTTGATATATCTAGTTTCCTTCTAATAAAATTAAATTAATCTTTACTAAGAGGTTTTGTAAAGATATTTGTCCATTTATATTTTGTATCAATGAAGTTCAATGATATATTATGTTTGCTAATATTATCTTTAATAAAATTATATTTAATGTCTATATATTTAATTCGAGAGTGTTAAATAAGATTTTTTAGTCAATCAAATTACATTAGTATTATCACACTTTATAAGAATATTTTTCAAATAGAGTCCATGATATTTTAAAATATATTTCATCAAAATTATTTATGCACAACATGCAAAATAGAAACTAACAAGTTCTAAAATAGATACCTTTTATATCTATTTTACATTTTATAAAAAAAAAACAAAACCACCCTATCAATTGGTCCATAGGGTGACTCACGAATACATGCAAAAACATAGGACTTTTGTAGGGATTTTTTAAGATTTTAAAATTAAAAGGTGACTGGTTGAGAAAAAAAAATAAAAGGGTACCGTACCCATTGAAAAAAATCTAAAATATAAGTTTTTTTGTTCTTCAAATATTTAATATTTAGTATAATAAATAACATATAGGATGCCTAAATATGATAAGAACAATGCACAAACTACAAAAGTCACCAATCATGTCATAAACTTTCTCTTCGGGATCGTACTCACCAATTATGTCATAAATAGAATATTATAAGGATATATATATATATATATATATATATATATATATATATATATATATATATATATATATATATATATTGATTTGGCATGATGTTAAGTTTTTTGTAATTTTACAATATATATTGAATCTAAAACTGGTAAAAAAAAAAGCTAAATTAAAATGCATATATTCTTCCTTTTTCGTTTCTTAGACCTCTTCAGTCTTCCCAACCGCATTATAAGAAGGAAATATATTACTATATGTTCGATTGTTCGCAAGTATTAATAAAAACATATATTGCAAGTGCTATTTTAAGATATAATATAATTGCAAGTTGGCGACTTCAATAAAATTTATCGCAGAACCAACAAAATCGCGCACGTGCCTGCCACGGGTTACCTCTTTCCATTTAGCCGGCCCACAGACTCATACCATACGGCCAAAAACATGTTCTCTTTCCCACCTACCCCAAACCTTATTCCGTCTTTCACTGGCTCAGTGCATGAAAAATGCGGGACCCATCTCGTGCGAGGCGGTGCGTTCGTGGGGAGGTAAATAAATATTTTATGGCGAGGAAACTCCGCCAGAAGTATAAACCCGGCCCTCTCAGATCAACAATCGGTGGAGAGAGAGAGAGAGAGAGAGAGAGAGAGATCGAGATCGAGGATGCCGGGGTTGAGAGGTCCGTCCGATTATTCCCAAGAGCCCCCTCGCCACCCGTCCCTGAAGGTTAATTCCAAGGTATTCATCTCCGGTCTCGTGGACCTTCCGACCACTTCTTTTAGATGGATCAGTCCTTTCTGATTATATCGTAATAGTTACTAGATCATAGTAGATCTATAAAATTTTCAACCTCTTGGATCTCATACTTCATTACATGTTGAATGTTATGCTATTATGATGATTTAACCTCATCAACTTGGCCATTTTTTGGTGAGTTGATGCATACTATCTTGTATGTATGTATGTAAAATGCCAATTTCTTATGTTGTCTTGTTGTGCTTTTGGTCTTAAATGTCATCTGTTACTTCTTTCTTTCAGACAATTCTCATGTGGCCATATGATTTATGGGGGACAATTGTCATAGGGTCGAGCTAACTATTGCAGATGGCTATGCAGGACAAGTAGTGCTTCAAATTGTAGTAGATGTAGTGCATATAGCTTTTTCTCAAGTCCTGGAGAGCCATTATACTTGTATTGTAACATCAAACACTTATGATGAGTAATTTGAATATGTGGTGCACCATCGTCCGGACTTTTTGTCTTGGTTTTAATCTCTATAAAGTTACAATGCTGCAGAATTTTTCATGACATGCAAAATAGTGTTACTCTCTTGTACGAATACCTCTTGTTTTCTTAAGTAGAAGTCACTTCAAAGGTGAATAACTTATTTATCTCTGCATGTTCATTTTCAACTTTTTCATAATTGTTCATGAGAACCTGCATTCAAAAATAAACTGTCTCATATCTGAAATCTGCATCAAACATTTTTTTTTTCATGTTTCTGGTGCAGGAGCCATTTAATGCTGAGCCTCATCGTGCAGCTCTATTGTCATACATTACTCCTATCGATTTTTTCTACAAGAGAAACCATGGACCAATCCCAGTAGTTGATGACATTGAAGGTCATCTTTTGTCAGTTTTGTTTTCCAGGCTAAAGAATACTTGACTTGCCTATATTGAATACTTATTTTGTTTCTTTTCTTTTTTGGTAAAACAGATATTATGTTAGCATAGGTGGTTTGGTGGAGAAGCCCTTAGAGATATCTATGTTTGAAATAAGGTACTTAATAAATGGAAAGAGGTTTATATGTTACACAAATTAAGATGCTGCTTATCTTTAGGTTTTAAAAAAATAACTGATACTGCTAAATGGTTTATAGGAGGCTGCCCAAGTACAACGTCGTTGCAACCTTACAGGTACCTTGCCCTAAATACACATATAAGTATTTTCATCATTAGTACATACATCATGTATACAGATTTATTCCACATTGTCAGTTATCTTTTGCATTTAAATGGTCAATAAGGAGACGAGTCCTCTTGTGCTGTTCTGAAGTTGAAAATTGTGCAGTGTGCAGGTAATAGAAGGACGGAAATGAGCAAAGCACGCACAGTGAAAGGTGTTGGGTGGGATGTTTCAGCTATTGGAAATGGTAACCTCATACTCTTGAATGAACTGTTAATTTGATGTCTGCATCATTCTTGAGAAAAATGAACTTAATATGATTGAGACCATTATTTACTTAACACCATCGAATTCCGTTTCGTAGTGATAACCTAAAAATGCTTGTTATCTCATATATGTTGCTGCTTTTACTGATGTTTTTTCTGTTCAAGTTTTTGAAATGTCTGGAAATGGTACACATCATACTCTTGAATGAACTGTTAATTTGATGTCTGCATCATTCTTGAGAAAAATGAACTTAATATGATTGAGACCATTATTCTACTTAACACCATCGAATTCCGTTCGTAGTGATAACCTAAAAATGCTTGTTATCTCATATATATGTTGCTGCTTTTACTGATGTTTTTCTGTTCAAGTTTTTGAAATGTCTAAAGCATTCATGTCAGTTATCTTTTGCATTTAAATGGTCAATAAGGAGACGAGTCCTCTTGTGCTGTTCTGAGTTGAAAATTGTGCAGTGTGCAGGTAATAGAAGGACGGAAATGAGCAAAGCACGCACAGTGAAAGGTGTTGGGTGGGATGTTTCAGCTATTGGAAATGGTACACATCATACTCTTGAATGAACTGTTAATTTGATGTCTGCATCATTCTTGAGAAAAATGAACTTAATATGATTGAGACCATTATTCTACTTAACACCATCGAATTCCGTTCGTAGTGATAACCTAAAAATGCTTGTTATCTCATATATATGTTGCTGCTTTTACTGATGTTTTTCTGTTCAAGTTTTTGAAATGTCTAAAGCATTCATGTCAGTTATCTTTTGCATTTAAATGGTCAATAAGGAGACGAGTCCTCTTGTGCTGTTCTGAGTTGAAAATTGTGCAGTGTGCAGGTAATAGAAGGACGGAAATGAGCAAAGCACGCACAGTGAAAGGTGTTGGGTGGGATGTTTCAGCTATTGGAAATGGTACACATCATACTCTTGAATGAACTGTTAATTTGATGTCTGCATCATTCTTGAGAAAAATGAACTTAATATGATTGAGACCATTATTCTACTTAACACCATCGAATTCCGTTCGTAGTGATAACCTAAAAATGCTTGTTATCTCATATATATGTTGCTGCTTTTACTGATGTTTTTCTGTTCAAGTTTTTGAAATGTCTAAAGCATTCATGTCAGTTATCTTTTGCATTTAAATGGTCAATAAGGAGACGAGTCCTCTTGTGCTGTTCTGAGTTGAAAATTGTGCAGTGTGCAGGTAATAGAAGGACGGAAATGAGCAAAGCACGCACAGTGAAAGGTGTTGGGTGGGATGTTTCAGCTATTGGAAATGGTACACATCATACTCTTGAATGAACTGTTAATTTGATGTCTGCATCATTCTTGAGAAAAATGAACTTAATATGATTGAGACCATTATTCTACTTAACACCATCGAATTCCGTTCGTAGTGATAACCTAAAAATGCTTGTTATCTCATATATATGTTGCTGCTTTTACTGATGTTTTTCTGTTCAAGTTTTTGAAATGTCTAAAGCATTCACTGTCAGTTATCCTTTGAAAGCCTCATGTTCAAGCTTGGGCAAACGAGGAGGGTGTGTAGGAACAACCACAGTCATACAACTACATAAACACAAATTAAGCACAAATATTTAAAGAAAGAAAGAAACATAGCATATAATATATGATGGAGTTGTGAACATCAACTGTTTCATATTGGACATTTCAATTAGGATGCTAATACTTGTTACATTCTTACTTCAATGTTTCCATTGCAGGTTTTTTGATGGAAGATACTGCTTAAAATGACAATATAACTAAAATAAGAAAAAATAGGACAACCAAATGGAGGAGGCTTAAAGCAAGGTCTAGGAGGGATCCATGTATATAGCATTACCTAGGAAAGAACAAAAAATATATATTAAAAAACAAAAAATAATATTTATCTAAAGAAACAAGTGTCTCTTTTTATTAAAGATTATGTAGAGACAGAAATGTATCAAATGGATATATCAACAAAAGGGAAATCATTCTCCAAGTTGAATTTACCTGTTCAAAACGGGAGTGGTCCACGTATCAGTCCATGTTCGGACTGATATTTACCTGGTACAATTTTGGGTGGTACAACAGTCATTGCTCCCATCTTCTATTGTTCCATCCAATACCAATGATGCTAAAACATTGCTTTGTTAGACCCATTTCTAGAACCTGGAGATAGAAGTGTTTAGTATGATAAGATTCTAACTATTCTTTTATTACCTTGTTACACCCTTATAGTTCTAGGACTATGATGTTTAGAGGCATCTTGGTACCAGATACCTCTCTTAAACCTTTTTATATAGAGGCATTGTTGCTTGCTGTATACCATAATCTAAATTTGCAAAGTGACCTTCCGCAGCAATATGGGGAGGTGCAAAATTAGCTGATGTTCTTGAGCTTGTTGGAATATCAAAATATTCTTCATTCTCAGCACTAGGAGGGAAGCATGTTGAATTTGTTAGCATTGACAAGTGCAAAGTGAGTACTTTTTCTTTTGTATGAGTTAATTAAGGAAACCGGATTGCAGTTTCCATCATGGTATAGTTAATCTTTTTTTTTAGATGTTGACTGCCAATTTGCTGCTTTCGTTATAGAGTTCCTGAATATTTTATATATTATATTACTTTTATTAGGAGGAAAATGGTGGACCCTACAAGGCATCAATATCCTTGAGGCAGGCGGCAAATCCTGAAGCTGATGTTTTGCTTGCATATGAAATGAATGGAGAGGTAATGAGTACTTAGTAACTACATGCATGTGGTGTTTCTGTTTGTAAGGGGTTCTCTTATTTCATATGATTATCATACTAAGGCAGTCTGATTTTTGTTTTTAAATTTTATTATTTAGATGATGTCTAGCATTTATCACTGTTTTTTTGTTTCTTGCATGATCTTTGCTAATTTCTCCACATCAGTTCTTTGAATATGTTTCATTTTCAACTTTTTATGCTGATTCTGTGATAGAAGCCCTTTGTTGTGTTACTCAAGAAGATTTCTTTCTTTGAATCATGTATGTTATCAAGCTTGTTCTCGTACGGCCTTTCGGCTGCTTGAATTTTTTTTATTGCAGGACAACTGGATGCAATCTTTTTTTATTGCAATATATGTTTATTATATCAGAAAAGCAAGATTGAAGAAATAGGTTTTCAAGAAAGTGAAATAATGGCTTACACTTTTCAGCCATCGAGATGGAACTCTCTTCCCATCCTTTTTTCATCTAATATAAGATGCAACATGTTACCAAACTTATATAAATATATGATCAAATACCTCATCCTAGAGTTAGCAAATAACCACTGAAGGGCATTTTTTTCAAATTGTTTGTTTCACATATCAAGCCATTGGTCTGGAAGTTCTTAGATGAACTGATAATGGATTGAATATTAAACATCATCCAACATGCTTATATTGTACTGTTAAATCAGTAGACTGCCGAATAAATAATTGCTTAACTGTCCTAATTTAACTTGCCATCTATGGTTCATCATTTCAATAGAGTGAAACAGTAACTATTTGGGAAACTGAAATCTTCCGCCACAATTCTCTTTCTGCAGTATGTTTCATATTTGGGTAATTCAGTATTTTAAGACAGCATTTCATTTTCCCAGATGTTATTGTTTTATTTGATATTAGTTTTGATGCTTATTTGAGTTAGCATTATGTTCAATATCAATTTGATGCTTATATTTGGTACCATCATCATTTAGCATGGAAAATTACAATTAACTTTTCTGAGTGTTGCATATCAAGATCCTCAATCGTGATCATGGATATCCATTGCGGGTGATTGTTCCTGGTGTAATTGGTGCACGATCTGTAAAATGGTTAGATCACATCAACATAATTGAAGACGAATGCCAGGTTTTTTTTGAACTTGTTAAACTATCAAAATTTATCTACCGTAAAATTTATTAGTTCTTTGTCTTCCTCAAAACAGGGTTTTTTTATGCAAAAGGATTACAAAATGTTTCCACCTTCAGTTAATTGGGATAATATCAATTGGTTGACCAGGAAGGCACAAATGGACTTTCCCGTGCAGGTATATTGCATTCATTTGTACCCCAATATCATAGCTTTTTTGCAAAGTAGCACAAGTTTGAGTCATTCAAATTTTAGCTTTTCATCTGAAGTGAACAAAGGGAAAGTTAAGGGCACAATAGAAATGTTCTTGATATTAAGATTTTGACAACATATTTCATCTTTGATGATTGTTTCCCAAAATGATCCATTTTACATAAAAATTTAAACCCTTGGTCAATAGAACAAAGTAATTTGTGACATCCATTAATGAATCAGTTCCATGAATACATTTGCTAAATGACTTATTAGTTTTAAGTTATTTTGTCAATGTCTTTGTTAAGATAAATGTTCTGGCTATACAACCTTTTCTGAACATTCTAACAAAATTCTTTAAGGAAGACCGCCATTCTCGGTCCCAAGTTTGTATGGAGAAGGTGGAGTATTGCATTAGATCACCAATTTCCAGCATAAAATTGTCAGGTTTTATGAATATGGATCTTAACCACTTTATAGGGTTAGGTTGTCACTTGAAAGTAACTTGAGGCACCTTCACCGCATGTTTTTACAAAGTGTTGACAAGAGGAATAAAATGCAAAAAGAGGAGATCTGAAACTTGGGTTAAGACAATATCAGTATGATGTGGATTTTGATGACTACTAATATTAGGAGCAGGGCTTGGGGGATCCTTGGAAAATCCAAATGAGGTGTAATTTTAAAAGAGAGTTGGTGTTGGTACGAAGAAGTAAAAATAAAAACAATTATTAAGAAGGATCATGCTTTAAAGATTGATTCAAGTTTTAAAAATGAGGAGATTAGAAGATTTATAAAAGCTAAACAAGAGGCAACAACAATGCAAGTATGACAAAATACAAGATTTTTGATACTTTTTATAGTAGGTCAGGTGCTAGGGCCGGGGAAAATAATAATTTTCAAATTGCAAAACCTAGAGAAAGAAAGAATAGAGACTTAAATAATATTAGATGTATAAAGGGTAAAAATATAAGTATACCTGTTAATGATATGAAGATTAAGAAAAGATGAACTTATTTTTATAATAATAATAGGTTTGGTCCTCATATTTGTTGATAAACAAATAAGGTAATCATAGATAATATTAGGTTTGGCAATCATAGATTTGTTTGTAAAATTAGAACAAATATGGCAAAAGAAATCTTAGGAAAGATAAAAGTAAGAGTGAGATAAAATGTTATTCATATTAAGGTTTGAAAAAGTTGGGAGATCAAGGCGTAGCTTGGTCGACGAGTTAAGTTTATTTAACAAAATTTCAGTAGAGCAAGAAGCCTTATTTGTCAAGGATGAGCTTTTGAGTACCAATTTATAAGAATAAAGGTTATAGGAATTAAGATAATGAGTCACTATGAGACTTTGGGAAAGGGTGATTAAATGTAAAATAAGATGTGAAACGGAATAAGTCTGAGACTTAATTTGGTTTTATACAAGAAAATTAACCATATATTTTATTTATTTGTTTAAGGCAATTAATGAAGTTGTATAGAGATGAGAAAAATATGCATATTATTTTTAATTAAAAAAAGCCTCTGATAGAGTTCTAAAAGATAGTGGGTTTAAAAAAGAAAGATATATCTTCTAATTATATTTGCATCATAAAAGACATGCATAAGATAGCATAGTACTAGTATTAGAACAACTGAAAGTGTGTCTATCGGGTTTCCTACTACTATAGGTTTAATTAAAGATTAGCTTTTGATCATTATTGTTTTATTTTGGTAATGAGTGCACCTACCAGTGATATACATGATAGATCTCTGTTGTATATAGTATTTCCTGATGATATTATTTTGATATTTTGGTTGATGAGAGCTTCAATGGAATTAATTATAATCTTGAATTATAAAGTGAAACTTTAAAAACTAATTGTTTAAATTAAATAGAATTAGATCTAATATATGATATGTAATTTTGGTAATCCTAAGAGAAGAATTAAAGATGCCGTTTGGATGAATAGACAAAAGTTCTTTTACATTTAATATGATAGAGAGATTTATTAAGATATTATTTATAAAGTAAAAAAATTTAGAAATTTCAAGTGAAGAGAGACATCGGGAGTTTTGTGTGATGAACAGATGTCTGTTTATAAAAAAATGTTGGAGCAGATATGCCTTGTGGTTATGAATGCTTTGGTGGTTAACCAACATGTACAAAAGGTTTGTGTCACATGAGAGGAAAATGCTGAGGTCGTAGATCTGTGAAGTTATTATAAAGATGGAAAATGAAGTGCCTTCTTTTATGAACAATTAGATGTAGCTCAGATATAGGATGAAATGAGGGAAGCCATCTAAGATAATACATATATGTTTTGAAAAGATCTAAAAATGTTATAGTTAGATGAGGTGAGACAGTTAGTATTGATGGAGTGAGAAAAGCTAAAGGGAGCTCTAGTAAGTCTTTACTAGAAACTGCAAATGAAGATTAGAATGCTCTTGTTGTAACTAAGGATATTGTCTCGTGCAGAATCCATGACGGAAATGGATACATGTAGCTAACCCCAAATTGTTGTGACATTATGGCTTCTTGTTTTTTTTTGTCTTGTTGTAATGAAATTCTCTGGGGAGATTCATGAGCAGCTCATGCAATTTGAAGGGTTAAAGCTTCCTTTTTCTATGATTGTATCCTGAAGGGCAACTATAATGCCAAAATCCTCCGTTTTTGTGTAGATTTAGCTAGGTGCAAATACTTCTTATGATTGACAGAAATATGTAATTATGGTCAGTATTGCTTTCAGTATTTGTCTGAGCAACCAGCGTCGATTCAATCTCATACTGGGTTACAAGTGAGGCTAACTTTAGTGACCTATTGTCTAGTAATATAAATAATTTCTTGAAAGACTTTATGTTAATCGTAAAGTTCAAATGGGATTCAACAGATACTTGACAATGTTACCTTGTTAAGCATCTTAAGCTTTCTTATAGAACTACAAACTGTTTGCCATGTTTTGCATGTTGTCACACCAATTACTGTTTTTTTTCGTGACATTCTCATGAAAAAATAATTTATACTAATTTATACTGATTATCGGATTGACAGTGTGCAATATGTTCTTTAGAGGATGTGGATGTTGTAAATCAAGTAAAGGTATGTGAACTCATTGGTTTAGACCTTTATATCTAAATATTAAGGTGATATGTTCAATCTTCTTTAATATGTTGTACTGCAGGCTACTATTGCTGGATATGCAGTATCTGGTGGTGGCCGTGGAATTGAGAGAGTAGATATATCTGTTGATGGGGGAAAGACATGGTTGGAAGCTGAGAGATATCAAAGACGCAATATACCATATCAATCTGATGATGTGAACAATGACAAGTGGGCATGGGTTCTATTTAAAGCTACTATTGACATACCAGAAAATGCTGTGATTATTGCTAAGGCGGTATGGGCTATACTATTGCAATCGGCTATTTGGAACTTGGATTGTGTCTACTTGAATGTTGTCATTTAGTTCTTCCGAATATCTTGCTAGCTTATCCAGTCTTTTTTATTCTAGTAGAGAAGTATGTGTCTTCTGATGAATTTACAGAACACTGGTTGCTACTAATAGTATTCTAGTAGCTGAAATGACCTCCATATGGCCATTATCATCCTCTTCAATCCTGATCTTGCTCTTTTAAAACCTCAGAATATACCTGGGAACCTTCATTGGAGCATTGTTTGAAGACCCCTTGATAAGCAAAAACTGGCCAATCTTTATATTCTATGTTAGATTATAGTTTAGCTTTTTATTAATATATTCATACATAAGAGTATACTTGGGTGGGTAAGAAAACATGCACAAGGAGTTTGTTTAGCTGAGATGTAAGTGTTCCGGTCAATAAACAGAATTATTGGGAAATATAGAAAAATTCTTGCATCTATAAACAATTAGGTGTTGTTGATATAACAAGGGATAATTATTTAAGATGATGGTATTTACATGTCCAAAGAAAATTCATAGATATGGTTAGGCAACTCAGTTGATTAGTGTTAGTACTACAAGAAGTGCAAAACGGCCTTGCTAGAAATAATAAAAAAGATTTGTACACTTTTAATTTAATAAAGATATTATGTTATACGGAACACAATGACAGGAAAAACTTCATGTGACTAACCCAAAATAATTGAGTCATGACTTGTTGATATTGTATGTATGAGTTAACAAATTTAGCAGTTCAACTCTCCTGACTTTAGTTAGTAAATTCTTCTTTTATTCTGCTACAGATGTGTTGAAAATTAATTCTGTAAATGCATCTGAACTATGCCTCTGGTAGAAATTATAGAGAGAAAAAAGGCGTAAATTTCCAGTTCAGTGAGACAGATGATTTTGTACGGTGCATATAAGGTTTTTAAGCAATCTGCAGACTTGATGGTCTTAATCTGTAAATGGGTGGGGACAAATAATGTCATCATTGTCAAGTCCTGCAAAAGGTTCCTATTTAAGCACTGATATTCATTTCATTGTTACAGATCCATGTGATGAATCAGTGGATAATGGTTGCCAAGATGTGATGCATCGATGATTTCTTATCGGAGTTGAATAAACCTTTGCTACAATGACAAAGATTTCCTTTTAAATTCTGCCATCGGTGTTGTGATTAAATCAGTTTTAAACTAATTACTAACATTTTGACTGATCTAGTTTTATTTAATTTTGTATTCCTTCAATAATCAAGGTTCCTCAAAACTTTTATTGCAGACAGAACAACATATTTTAAAATCCTATGCATTGAGTAGTGCTTATGCTGCTGGTAGCCACTAATAAGATGATGTTTAATATTAGGTCTTTAGGAATTGATTTATTTCTTGGAAATCCATGAGCAGTTGACATCTTATTTGTCCCTTTGAATGCCTCAGGACCAGTTTTTGCTTTTACATATATATTTGATGGAATTTAACACAGATATTAGTTACTGTTATCATATTGCAACGCTTGCTAGAATATGATTCCATGTTGAGATATTGATCCAGAACACTGGATATCGTAACTTCCAAGCTTTCTTACTTAAATTAGTATTATCAATATGCTCTTTTACTTAAAATTTATGTATGTTTTTTTTTTTTCTGAGTTGTATCTATTTAAACTGCAGGTTGACACTGCTGCAAATGTCCAACCTGAAAAGGTAGATGCTATATGGAACCTAAGAGGTATACTGAACACATCGTGGCACAAGGTCCAAGTACGGAGAGCCTCACCAGGGATGAATTCCAATCTGTGAAACAAAGGAGATAAAAGTCAACAACATCCTATTTTCCACCCGATTGATTTCATGTCAATAGGAACTTTTTGAGTTTTAGATTTCAAACTGGGCACGGAACTTCCTTTCTGAACTTGTTTGCTTCCCTCGTCACCTGTTTGCACCCGTTACTGTAGATTTACAAATATGCTCAGACCAATATATCTACGGCAGCACCTGTCATATGAGTCGACGGTAGAGATGTGATGTTTGGATGACTCCGGTGATGATCCCTAGTGCCAAACCTACATATACGCGTTTCCAAACTTGTATCTTATGCTTTAATGAAGGCTTGTGTGGTCAGCAAACAATTTGACATAACTCAATCTTTTACGTAAGCCATTGAATACTCTGAAAACCTTCGAATATCGATGCATATAATCAATTTTTGAGTCAATATTTGTGTTAAAGCTCATGTGTAGGCACAGTCACTGTGCCTATAAAGGATATTTTAAATAATTAATTTAGTTATTTATATCTCTTTATATAGTATCTTAATTGGGTAATTTTTCCAAAAAGTTTCTTTCTTACTAATGAGGTTTTTATCATATAATATCAATATATTTGATTTTTTATTAAATAAAATTCTAATAATGCCCTATCGATTCATGCGATAGTTTGGTCTGGTCAAGATCGAGTCAAGTCGAAGATGCAAATCATATCATGCTAATGTTAATTGAGTAAAATTTTAGAAATGTTTTATAACCTTACAACAAGATTTAAACCAACCAAAGTTCTTCTAGAATTAGATGCTTGCAATGGTGTACTTTTAGAAATGTTTAACCTTTAAATAGACCCACCCATCCGTAACTGTTTTTTTTTTTTGATTTTATCATTGGCTGACTAAACCATAATTTGATGGCCAAATATTATATGTTTCGAAGTCAATGATTTAACTTAAGTCGATAATGAGAGGATTAATATTAAACTGCATCCATCCAATGGCAAATCTAGCAAGCGCATCTGTAACGATAGAAGGGCCCACAAACATCACCTCTAATGAGGAGGATGTGATGAGATGGTATAATGATGTATCCTCGAAGAAGAAGAAGTAGTAGTTCGAGAAACTGAGTAGATGATGTAATATAATATGTTGTAGAGGAAGATCCTAAGTAAGGTGAGGTGAGGGGACCTCTCAAACTAAGTAATATTTCTGACCTTTGTGGTAAGTATTCTTTTAGGCGAAATAATAAATAAGATGAAGCGAAGGTGAAAGCTTAACCAACTCGAAAAGTTATAATTAAGTAGCAAAAATTGTCACTCGGAATAATACTATTTGAGTGCATATTAACAGAATCTAGATAGGAGAATAACAGGTCAAAGACAAAAAGATTGACTCAACAAGCCCAAAAAGAGCCAGAATCAAGCAAACACTCATAATTTTCATCCAAAATCATCTAATTTCTCATGCTAATAATTTTTTAATACCTCTAAACATAAATAATTAAATTATTTTTTTGTAAAAAATTTCAATTACTTGAAAGTCAATTATAATTTTTTATTAGAATTATAATGTTTTGATTTATTAACAAAAACACTATAAGTCCATTCGAGGACATTCTAACTGAGATTATTTTTTTAATTATCATTTTTTGGTAAATAAAATAAATATTATAAGATGTTTTAAAAAAATATATGCATAGATTTAATGTTCAATTTTTTATTTTGAAATATGTTAAAATATTCTTAATTTTTATTCAAACTCACCCTCAAATAAAATATTTTATGAATCATTAATACATATAATAATTCAAGTAATTAATGTTCATGAGAATTTAAATTGTTTAAAACTGAGTTACAAGATTCTTAACAGGATTATAATATTTTTAATCCAATTACGAAACAAAAAAAAAATCAAGGTTCGTAATACCGTATCGTACCGACATTTCGATGTTGGCTCGTTACAGTACGGTACACTATGGCGTACCGAACGGTACATTATGATGTACCAAATAATTTTATATATTTTCTTTTTATTACTGTAGCACTGTAACACTGTAGCGATACCAGACGGTCTGCGTACCGGTATGTTATTGGATCGATATGTACTGTCCGTATCGAACGGTACCATTCGGTACTGCTTACCATGACAAAAATACTATAACACCAAACTGAAGAAATCGTCGATGCTAAAAGACCCAAAAGTATACCTTTTTATTTGAATAAATAGTTCATATATATATATATATATATATATATAAGGTTAAAAAAAAGAAAAAGAAAAGAGGCTAAATGGTGTAAACAAAAACACTAAGTTCAACCTGGACGAAGTCGTAGGACACAGTGACGACGACCTTGCCAACTGGACTCGCCTCCCAACGCACCATTTCTCAGTTAGTTAGTTAATTTTGCCCCAAAATGTCTGGCCATACCGTCGATGATTAACTAAGCCGGCCATTACACCATTGGGATTTAATTAGGTCATCGGACGTGCTGCTCTCACTTAAACATGGTGGTCGGTGCTTGACTTGGGTGACATGTCCAAGGAAGGAATCCGATACCATCCATCTTTTTTTACCTGTCCCCTCCTTTACTTCCTCCATGTATAAGTAAGTCTATCTCAGGCCTCTCATCCAAACCAACTCTCGGCATCGTCCCTATTTGTTCTTTATTTGTCCGGCGTGCAAGGAAGGAGAGCGAGCTGTATGGCTAACTTTGGGAGCTTTCTTTCCCACCTGCACTCCGTCGCAGGGTACGATAGCTAGCTAGCTCTGGGTGCCATGAACTCCTATGGTTCTCTATGTTTGGATTTTTTTTTTTTGGTCTCTGTTTGACGTGATCTGATCCGTTCCATCATCCATGCAGGCCTGCCGTCACGCTCTTGTATCCCTTGTACGTCCCCAAGCACACACACACCCTCTTTCTTTCTTGCTCATGACTTTTTTTTTTGTCTCTTCCATGTCAACAAACACGCTCGTTGCATCAGATATGCGTCGATTTGTGCCATCGAAAGCCCATCCAAGGATGATGACGAGCAATGGCTGGCCTACTGGATCCTGTACTCCTTCCTAACTCTCGTGGAGATGGTGGCTGAGCCCATCTTATACTGGTAACGATCATTTACACATATTAATATGATGATCAATTATTTGTGAGTTTAACATCACATATTGGAACTAAATACGTGATGTCGTCGAGTGTGCCAAGGATACCCGTCTGGTATCAGATAAAGGTGATCTTCGTGGCCTGGTTGGTGCTCCCCCATTTCCGGGGGGCGTCCTTCATGTACGAAAGGTTTGTGAGGGAGCAGCTCATCAAGTATGGGGTCAAGTTGGGCAGCTCCTCACCCCATAACAAGAAGGTAGATGACCTTCTTCTTCTTCTTCTTCTTCTTCTTCTTCTTCTTCTTCTTCTTCTTCTTCTTCAAGCTCCTGTTCTGCTGCAACATCTATGTATATAATATATGGATGACATGATGTCTTTGGGTCAATGGCAGGTGCAGGAATAGATCCGCCGAGAGAAGCTAAGCTACGTCTGCATCTCGTCGTCCAATTTCCTTCTCTCTTCATATGTACAAAAAAAAGAAAAAAGGAATTTAGTGGTGTATACATCATGCTTGCATAACGCGTGGGATGCTTTATTTATGGACTTTCACCGAGGAATCAGCAATGTTTCCTTGGATTAAACCGAGTAAAAGAGCCTCTATGCTTTGGACGTGCACTGTCATCTACAAGTTTTACGTCCACATCCGTCACTTGTAGGTAGGGAAGAAGGATCAAAGAAATTGCCTCGAAAACCCCTCATATATATACATATGTATATTTTAATCCTCGGTTTATGCACTAATTACTAGAATGCATTAATAAATATTTTATATAAAATAATGTATCAATCCTTAACTTTAAGGATTTAAAGATACGGTGTTCATGTCTTAAATTCTTGTTTTAAGCATTTAAAGACAGACAACCATATTATTGTGCCAAGACAGATATAAACAAACAAACAAACAAACAAACATTTATATTTAGATTTCAATCATGACTGAATAATTTTTTTTATATGATAAATTATTCTTACAACTTGTGAGTTTTTTATTCACAAAACTAGCATTCTGATGGCTTTTAATCAAGGAAAATTAAAGAAAATAAAATTATTATATACCTCATCTTTCTTGATGATATTGTGTAGCGCGTGCGTATGTAGCGGACTACAGATTCACCCATATAGGTTCGGAAATTGAGATATTGAATCATGGCTCCATGAGACTCTGATGACCCCCATGGGGTGGGTTGGGGTGTCTCTGATGGTTTCCCAATTCGAAGCAAAGGCCGCCTTGACAACGATCAACGATGCGAGGATGAGTTTATTAATTTGAGTGATGTCGATGCATTAATTAATTATTTCAACCCAACTCATTTGCATAATTATGTTCACAATACCAAGTTTTTTTTTTGTACTCTACCAATCCCTTTGCTGCAGCTTATTCGCGTGTTCCTGATGCTCTTGGAATGACAGTTTGGTTTAAGGCACGATACCTCTATCTCTATCCACGGGAATGCTGTTGGCATATGTAGATGCTTTAAAGTCCACAGAGCTTAATCACCTAATAATACCACTTGGTAATGAATGAGTGTTTCTATTGAGATCATCATCTATAAAACTCTCAGATGAGACACCATATTAAGATGAAGTTGAACGTGTTACAGAAAGGAATCGATATGATATGACGCTGAAAATAGATCTTTGAAGCATGAAATAATGTTACTTTTCTTTTTCTTTTTCCCTCAATATAAAGAATATTTATTTGCATAGGCATAAGTAAGAAACAGAAATATATATATATATATATATATATATATATATATATATATATATATATATATATATATATATATATATATATATATATATATATAAAAGAAAATCACAAGTACCAAAAATTTTGCCGCGATGTATTGTGGATGTTTCCCCTGGCGGCGTTCGCTAGCACGAAAAATATTATCAATGTCTGCAAGGATGTCAACAAAACCAAACCATATATATATATCAATCACATATCCAATGTTTATTTGAAGCAATATATTAGAATCTTAATCGTAACAACATTTTAAACGAATCACTCTTCCACATATTGACAATCCTAGAACTCTAAATATTTAGCCGTAATCGTAAATACTGTAACTTGTTTCTGAGCGAGTGCCTTTAGAGAAAATCATTATTATCGACTAAATTTACTTCATGTTTGATAGGAAAGTTATATCTTTCATATTCATGCAATCTTCTTGAAAGTGCATTGTTCATAAAAGTAAGCCTCAAATGTTACAGAACATTGCCATCAATAGACTGTATTTACTTAATGCATTATCTTTCCATATTTTACAAATATGAGGTTCGATAGAACAAATAGTCCAACTTGCAGATGCATGATGGCTGGCAAAAGTAATTTTAAAATTGAATTTTATGAAGCATAAGTCCAGAATTCATGATCTTGATGCTACTACTTGTATATAGTTACTTTTTACTCGAGGATTAACTTACTGGGTTCAGCATGAGCCTCCTCAAGAGTTATGCTGAGAAGAATGTCCCCTAATCATCATCTGTTCCAAAATACCTATCTCCGAACTCTCCCATCCCAGGAAACACACGAAAATCTTCATTTAAACCAGACTCTATCTCAGAAGTCACAATCTTGATTCTTGGGAATCTTTTACAAACAACATGCACTCCTTGAGGAGCCTAGTCACATTAAAGAAAGCAAGTTAAGCATGCACCGATGGTGGTTATATTCTTACAAACAGCTGACAAAGGAAAGATCCTTTTGTTAGTGGGACTAATAACCTGTTTTTGCATAGATAAAAGCAAGGTTCCTCATATCGTGACATATTGCCCGATACGGACAGTAGGTATCGGTCCGATAGGGGACCGATATGGGTGGTACATACTGGTTTATCGATATATCCCATCATACCGTGTGTAGCAACATCGGTATGGTTCGACATATACCATGCCGATGATCGATCGGTATACCAATACAGATCGATAAGGAGAATCATGGATAAAAATATTCTGTCGACATATGAAACATGGAACAATGAAATTTATGAGTGAATAAAACACAGAAATAACTAGACTTACAGAAATGAGATTGAGAAATATTATATTGCTTTCTTGTGCTCCCTTCTGCAAGAGCAAGGAAATAGCTTGAACAGCAGTGTTCCCTACAATAGTAAAGAATTGGTCAGTAATAAATCCATGTGAAGGTAACAAGTCAAGCAACTTGATTTTCCTAGATCACTCCACATGTAAGCCATCAAATGAAGAGAAGAAAAAGAATCTTAAAGGAGGGATATGGAAACGCTGAGATGCCAATGCATGCAGCTCAAATTTTTGCAATAACTTGATGTCCTGATATTCATATAAAGAAAATCTATAACAATAGACCTAACATTAGTTAACTGCAGATTTAATATTGACATTTCATCCTACCCATGGTCCTTCCTGAATAAGGTATAAGAAAATCTGTAACTATAGTATTCACTATTAGAAAGATTTGATACCTGTTTTTTGGTGTTTATATGACACATAAGACACAAAAACAGATTCAGCATAAATGAAGGGAGAGTCCAAGTTGCCATTTGGTCAGGCGCACAGAGAAACCTTGATTTATCTGAGAGGGTTAAGGAGAGGAGACTCTCTCCTACCTGTGTTACTGCATTTGACCAATGGAAAATTGTATTCATTTGCATGATGAGAAATTGTTTTATCACAGTCCCACTAATGATTTGCCTTGTTTCAAAAGGAAGTAGTGATAATAATATATGGCAATGTAAGAAAGTCCTTCCATTCTCAACTAAAGATGAGCTTTATTGGTTAGAACTTAGAAGATTATGAGCAATAACTGGATCTAATCATGCAAGCTGTTTATCTATGGGTATTGTTATATCTGAGCAGAAGTTACTCATTTTCCCACAATCAGATCTAGATCAACCTGGTTCCAAATTCATTTCACTTTTCTATGTGACGGCTGGACATATTCAAGTATCTTAATAGTCTGTATCCCTCAAATGTTTGCCTCTTTCTATACAAGTAAAGCATAACACGATACAGAGAGGCAGAGAAGAGGAGCAGAGGAGGTAATCGAGAAGAGGGGAGGGGCAAGTAAGAAGAGAATAAGGTGACAACCACAAAAGAGGAGGTGGATGAGAAGTACCATCTCAGCATGGCCAAGAGTGGCATGCAGCTTGACAGTGGGCAGGCAGTGGCAAATGATGCAAAGAGAGAGAGAGAGAGAGAGAGAGAGAGAGAGAGAGAGAGAGAGAGAGAGAGAGAGAGAGAAGCACAGTAGGGAGAGTTTTTAGAATTTTTATTAGGGTAACAAATAAAAAGAAAATTGGGGTTTACTGAAATTAGACCGAATGAGAAGCCAAGTTCATGGGGCCCACTAGGTAAGCCCTGTCTCACAAGTGGACTGACCAAAAGTGAGCCATCCGTCTTCCCGTCCAAGGGTGGACCAACATGTACTAGGCAATAAATATTGGTTTCACCCGATTTGTTGATCCTCGCTAGGAACAGGGTACTTGGGTCAGAAAGAGATTCCTTAAACCAAGCAGGGCATGCCATTAGAGTAAATTTAGTTATGCTAGTTGCCAAGAATGATGCCTCAACTTCTTGCAGGGTATTGATCACATGACTAACTCCAAAAGTTCTTTTCGAGAGGTTCTCATTGGAGGCAGTGAAGAAAGGAGGCTCATGTTTAGTAAATTTTGGAACTTTTGCTTGGACTACAGGGGAAGGTTGTTTGGGTATCTATTGTTGAGATCTGTCAAGATTTACTGTGATTTGATTCTCAACATACTACCTTATTTGGTGTGAGACTAGGATATATTTGTTGACTCCTTCCTAATTATATTACCTTATTTGTCTACATCTGCTAGCTGTATATTTACTAGATTAGCACATAGATCTATTTAGGTAGTTCTTTCCTTTTTTTCTTCTTTTATCTAGTTCAACTATTTCATCAATTATGTATGTGGTTGAAAATAAGGAAGCATTAGAAACAAAGAAGCAAAACGACAATATCCATCAGCATTCTGTAATAAAACCTAACAATACTGTAAATAGTGCAACCAAAGAAACATAACCAAAGTGGATTATTCTCATCAATTATGTATGTGGTTGAAAAAGGAGACATTAGGAGCAAAGAAGCAAAACAACAGTAGAAGAAAATTCATTAGTGCGAGGGCTACTGTGCCAAATACTGAGAAAGTGGGTGACTATGCCAAATTGGTGGTTAGAGATGAAGAAGGCAGGTAGTAAAATGTGGTGACATCAATACCAGTGATGATAGAAGATGAACATGCATGAGCGAGATGGTTTAAGAATAAGTAAAAAAAAGAGAAATTCTTCATCCATAATTATCAAATGGAAAATAGAGAAATGCAGAACATGCATTAAATTTATAAAAATGAGTTCACAAAATATTAATTTGTTCTCTCCCCATTCACCTAGGATCAAATAAATCATGATAAATTATAAATGCACTAGAAATTTTCAAGAAAACCTGTTAAAGTCAGTTGAGCTATCAGGATGAAAGTATTTGCTGATCAAGAAATATTGATACCATAAGTTAAACACTGGAGTTTGAAACTAATTAACAACCCACACAAAATGAAAAATATATCAGAAGCATCAGGAAGTCGCAGATTGTTGTTCCATAAAGTAACACACATTTGGGCATCACAAAGCATTTTGTTTCTATATACCAGTTCTATTTAGATGGACCAACCTGTGCCTAGTATAGGATCCAAAAGCAGAACATTCCTATCTGCAATGTCGTTTGGAAGATTCTGATAAATTAACTGGAAAAAAAATAACATTGTCAGAAAATCAGTCAGAGCAAATCCCTTTCTGATTGATAACTTCATGCGAACCTGCTGGCCATTATCACCTTCCCTATGTATAAGGATCTTCCCAATCTTGATGCCTTTACAACATGCCCGCAGAGCATTCTCCATACTTTCACCACTGGTATACATCACAGAGGTCCAAGACAATAAGCAAAAGTATACTGACAAGCAAAATTGCTAATATGCATTATCAATGCACCATTTCGTAGATAGAAAAAATGATGCTTGCCAAACTAAAAATAGGTGAAGGCTGCTATGAAAACTTTTAACAGTACTTTCATTCATGATCCACAATAAACTTGGAGCCTAGAAATATGAATATAATAACAACAAGATTATCTACATTGCTATTATTTTTTGTTTGAGCAGAAGAAACAAGATTATACGGCTGTAAGTTTTGACATCTGAATTCAATCAAGGAAATCAATGATTTAATTTATGATAAATTCAATTGAAGCCAATGATTACTGAAAACAAAAGAGAAAAAAACCTTCTGATGATGGAAATGCCACATAACCTTTTACAGAATTCTACCCCAGTATAAATAGATCCTGAAGAAAATGAAGTATTATAAGTGCATTGTTATACTTGCAAGTTGCAACAAAAAAAATCTATAGATAATTCATCGCAAAGTTATAAAGATAAAAGTTGCAGATATCCATGAGGAACACTTATAAGGCATTAATTCCTAATCAACATTTTCATAGAAAGCAAATAATCAGACTGGAAAGAAGCAACTTATATTTTAAGAATGTCTCGAGAAAGAAGCTGAAAGATAGACCCACGATGGTGCATAAAGATTTCAAAGTACTTTACGTTTCCTGAACAGACAACAGGAATGAGATATACAAGCCAGCACAGTCTAAGGAAATAGTCAGGAATATGAAATAGTAAGTGCATTTAGAAAAATGCTACAACAATCATAACTATGTAAATGGAGAGATCGAAGAACAGGTTCAATTAAAAGGGAAACTCATCATATTGCTGTATGTTGGAAAGTTTTGATGATGAGTACAACGAAACCTTAAACATCAACCTCAGCAGTATACTGAATGAACATGGAGTCATAACTAAGCAATGATAATCTTTATGAAGGATATGAAAAATATTTTGAAAAATAAAGTAAAGCCTGATAGTTCAACAACTAAAATTTCAGATAATAAAATGTTATCAGAATCACTGCATAAAGATATTAGAACTAAAGTCAATGAACTCTGTGTCAAATAATCACTCAGGACTTCCAAGTGCTCCCAAAAGAAAAAATAAAATGACACATTTACATAGCACCTTCCTTTTTACCTTTTTTGGTTATGTTCTTTTCTAGACAAACCATACTTTCAATTTTCAAGCTTATCAATATCTTACTGTATGCCTTAGGGAAAACAGCACTGTTTTAAAGATGAACAATTAGTTCAGAGACTAAAATTCATTACTTGGGATTTTAATACGGTTTACTTGGGATTTTAGTGGTTGTTTTTAACCTTTTAAAAGCAAACCAGAGACTAAAATTCAGTATGTGGCAATCATGTCGGGTCTGGAACTTAGATATTGATGCAAGTTCTTCCCTTCTAAATCAGATATCTTAATAAGAGGCCAGTCATAAGACAATTATTTGATCATTTATCGCAGAAATGGCTCTGATCAAGTAAATAGCTCTGCAAATGAATTGGCAGTTTGAATTGTAAAATGACAAGACATTGACAAGTTATATGTTATGATTCCTACAATGTCATGAGCAAAGCTCCGCCTCAACATGTTGATGCTCTACCACACCTTGTCACTTTAAATTGCAGCTGAGTAAGAGAAAGCCTGGATGAGAGAAGATTGCTGCATTATGCCATGAGTCCTCCCCTTTTGAAGGCCTCATAATGCTGATGGATGTGCCTTCAATCTGTTGAAGGCAAGGCCAACTCACACCAAGCAAAGGTCCATTTTTTTCTCTTTCTTTTTCTTTTCATGCTGGAACAGTACACTGGTGGTGCTAGAAATCTCAGCACATAATGTAGTGTTTTGACAGCTAGTCAACAACTAGAGCCATGGAACTTAGATTATTTTATATTTTGTTACTCTAAAACTTGAAAGACAACATTGCAAAGGGAAATACCAAACAATATATTTAAAAATTACTAAATAAATTAATCATGTTAAAAAGCTTGAACCGACATAAGAACTTACATTTTGATAGCTATGGGATTGATGAGATAATCTCATGACCATTTTCCTTATCCACATTATTTTTTTCTTGCTCTCACCTCCCCTATTTGACTACCTTGTTTAGAACATTTTCACATTAATGCTTTCATGAGTAACTGAACAGATGATTCTTTGAAAGCAACATCTCAATACTTTTGCAATTCTATCATAATCCTTCTTTGGTCGCATAATGTTTCATGTCTTAGGGGCCTTGAATAAAAGGATCTAAAGATCTGGTAAACAAGAAAAATATCAAGATCTAATTCACTGTAGACCATGACAACTGCGAAGAAAAATAGAACATGCTATTATGGGGTGCTTGGATCAATTTTTTCAGAAAATCTTTACAACAACTGTTCATGTTTACCCTAAATTTGCAGAAAAAAATGTCGCATGGTTTAAATGAATTCAGAGAATACATATTAGCAACAATACATAATGTATTACATGAAATACTAAGAAGATTGACTTTCTAAACTAGCACATTGGTTGCTGCCACAGTCACAGGAGAGTGGACAGAAGTAGCACCTGTTGGTGTGATCACTTGCTTTTCTTTAAATGGAAGGTGACCTAAACCATGTTCAACAACCTTTCACAAGGAGAGAATAAACAATTAGAATACCATCAAGAAAGGTCTTTACAACCAGACAAAAGTTTACAACTTTACTTACCAAGCGAATCAATCGATCAGAATAAAATATGAAATCATGTTTTGTTGTTTCATTATCACGTATGAGTGTATGCATGCCACGTATCTGCATGAAATTAAAAAAGAGCTAAAGATTTGAAATTTAAAAAAAATTAATATTTAACTGTTCATTTCAGATTGATGATCGGATGCTTGGAAAATTATTCATGATATCACCAATTCACTGTATCAAGGAACATATTAGATAACCTGGAAAGTTGACTGGATGACATAAAGATTTGGATATATTTTACAGAGACTCTGTTGTCCAAGTTTTGTGTGAATATGTTGCACAATTAAGTTGATTGCCACATGATTATCTCCACCACGGGGTATAATGATATCCGCGTACTTCTTTGTTGGGAGTATGAAGTCATCAAAAGCAGGCTTTATAAATTTAGAGTACTGCATGATGAAATACAATATTAGCAATAATAGTTATAATATGACCAACAAATGAAACAAGCAAATATTGGTATTCAATTGGTCATATACAGACTCATGAGAATATTAAAATCTGAACTATCAAATATGGTTTATTAGATCTAGTGAAAAAAATAATTCAGTTGATTTCTTCCACTGAAGGGGCAGTTCCTAGTGACTACACCTATGTGCTAAGAAACTAATTGGCATAACCATCTAAAGAATTTTGAAGGCCATTCCCATAGAGTCCATACTGGAACCAACTTGTTATGCTACTAGCATAATTTACTGTGGAAAAACCATATAACAATTTGATTTGAACACAAATGTTCCTCAATATTTTCATGTCATCAATCTTATTTTAATAGTCCTTCAAAGCAAGGTATACAATATCAAATCGTACCGGTGTTTCGAGGTTGGCTTGGTATGGTACAGTACCGTGTACCAAGCGGTACACCTAATTTTAAATATTTATTTCTCTCTACTGTAGCACTATAGCACGTTCCGTCCGGTAATGAGTGGTCCGTGTACCGGTATACTATCGGACCGGTACGTACCGCCCGTACCGGACGGTACCATTCGAAATTGCATACCATGCTTCAAAGCAAGGTTTGTCTTACCGGTCATACCAGTATACCGACCAATCAATGGTACAATATGTACCGAGGTGTATCGACATACCGTATTCTCATGGACAAAGCTGTAAACGGGGTGTTTGATGTAATGCTCATGTATATCTATGTATTTTGGGTTTGATCATGCTTTGCACAGCATGTAGAGGACTTGCAATAGACTTGGCGGCCCTAGTTTGGTTGGCTTTTATGGTCGTTTCAGGCTTGTATATGTATGTTGTGTACAATCATCGTGCAAAGGCAAAACTACCCAGAAACAAGCCATCTAGGCAACTATTTTGGGGGATTTCTAGCTCCGCAGAGGGGTATTAGCCAATACAGCACTTAGGAGCTACCTAGGTGGCACGTGGCTGGATGGGCCTTTAAGGTATTGTCTAGGGCAGTGATTTCAATAGGCGCTCGGGCGAGGAGAGGCGAGGCCCAAGCGCCTTGCTTCATGTCTAGGCACCTCGCTTCAAAGAGGCGCCGCCTGGGCACTTGCCCGAGCCCAAGCACCGAGCGCTTCGAGCGAGCACCCGGGTTAAACCAGGCGTCCAAACCAATGTTTTCAATTGAACTAACTAAAGCACCGATATCAACCTCCCAGCATCCCTCTCGCGACTTCCCCAACCCTAACCGTGCTCGCAATTCTGCCGTTGCCTCTCTCCGTTGTCGTTGCTTCTCTTCATTGTCGCTGCTCTCCGCTGTTGCTGCTCCCGCTCCTACTGCCGCTGCTTTTGGCTGTCATTGCCACTATCGCTGCTCGTCGCTCCCACTCCTGTTGTCGTTGCTCGCTGCTGCTTCTCTCAGTCAGCAGCCTCAGTCTTACTCTTACACTGTGCCCCCGCTGCTCGCTGCTATCACTGCTCGTCACTATCATTACTCTCACTCCTGCTGCCACTACTGTTACTCTTACTCCCTCTTCTCACATCGACTCGATAGTATACTGTTAACAGTATATTAACAGTATACTATTAACTATATACTAGTAATAATATTTTTTTATTTATTAGATTAATAATATATTATTTTGATTTCAATACTGCTAATTTTTATTTATTTGAAATTATTGTTATTGTTTTGAATTTTGAGATTTTTTGTTAATGTGATATTGTGATTTTGTAATTTTTTTATTTATATTATATTTTTATTTAAATAATTATATTTATTAATTATATTATATATTTTTATATTTTAGTGCCTCGCTTTGCTCGGGTGAGCGCCTAGCGCCTCGGGCGTTTTTGGACCTTGGCGCCTAGCACTTTTTAAATCATTGGTCTAGGGTTGGTTCGCTGAGTTGTTCCACAGTAGTGTCATATGAGCACTTACAGGGACATTGGGCCGCGACGAACCACCTTAGACTGTTCAGAGCTTGCAAAGTCTATGTTTGTAATTTGCATTGCCTATCAAGTGTTTGCTGAAATGGTTGCTTATGGATCCCGAGTTAAATACTTTATCTAATCTGTCTTCTCTTTTGTAGATCCTTAAGGGACCATAAGAGGTTTCTGGGAGGTTGACCTTTTACAGATGGACACGTAAGGATGCGGCGCAACTTAGGCAAAACCAACTAAGTCTATAATAGATGGTATCATAGTAGGATAAGCATATTTAGAAACACTTTGCATACAAACGTGGGGGACCTAGCAGGGCTGCATTAAGGGCAGCAAGCATGCACAACCGTTTGAGGGAAATGAGTTACTTAAAGGAGCAAATATCCAAGATTGGCATTTAAAGGAATGACCAACCCTTCACGCAAGAGGCAACATGAGGACAAGTGAGCTGGAAAGAACGCGTACCACACAAAGGTTAGGATGGCTGAGTTTGAAATACAGTTAAACGTTAACAACTAAACTTGATGGTGCTCAAGGCGAGCGAGATGCTTAGCAAAGGATGAGACCGTGCAAGGTGGGATGGGTTGCTTAGCGACCGAAAGAATTATGTAAAGCTCACAAAAATAAGGGGAATTGCAAACTTGAAGAATTTAGTACTCATGCAAGGGGATGTATGCGGACGATAGATTGTTCGTAGCTATCCCAAGATGACTGAAACTCAGCACCATAGAGCATTGAAACTTTCTCTTCGACATGGGAAGGATATGCCCGTAGGAGGCTGAAGTATGCAGCAAGTTCACCATGGTATTAGGCCTTGAGGAGCACAATGAGGGTTGTATTGACGAAGAGTCACAATCTAGCAAATGAGTTTGCGAGGGTGAACAATGCACAATTTGTTCAACAAGACAGAGTAGTCCAAGGGGATGGAGATTTCTGAAACTTCTAGAGAGAAGGGTGCAAAGAAGAAAGTTCCTATAATGGGATAGATATCCAAGAGGGATAAGTTTCAATTCTCTAAAGGAAGAATAATGTATAACGGACCGCACATATTGAGGAGGGGTACCTCAAGACAACAACTCTACAAAACTCAACAGATCGAGCGAGCGACGAGGAGTCATCGCATGATCTCGCATGAGGTAATGCATTGGTGGATGCATTGTGAGATCAAGTGGGGGTACGACCTAAGGCAACACCAAATGAAGGCACAATTAGAGCGGATGTAGAAATTAAACTTAACAGAGGGTTGACCCGTGGAATGGTGGGCGTAATGGCCACCATCAACTCATTGCAAACCAAGGGACAAAGCAACTTGAATGGGACTTGATGAAGTATCTAAATCACATGAAGGGAGTCAAAATAGAAGATGGAACATGGAGACGAGGCACAAAACTTTCCTTGAACAGAGGTCAATGACATGAACTTTTGTAGAGGTAAGAGTGAGATTATGTCATTCCATGGGTTCCTCATTCTAATGAAGCGGATTCATCCTGCGTGGTGCCAAAGACGAAGGGAGCTTCGAGGCACGTGCACCTCATCTCGACGAAGCATTTGACGGAGGAATTAAGGCAACTCAACTTACGGAGGCGAACTTGGGGTCAAAAGGCCTTGGTATGGGGCAAGAGGATGTGGAGGCAGGTACTCTTGAAGAATATACAGCAGTGCTGCCATTTGAATTATCACGAAGGAAGTAGTGCGCAGCGGAGATTATGCTGGGGGGCAAAGGCTCAGGATCCAGACAATAACACACCAACTTCAGCGAAGTCGGTGGACTTTAGGAGCTGCTAAGTGACGAACTATCCTAGTATTGTGCTTCGTTCGAATGTGACCCGAGAGCAAATGGACGAAGGTTGATTGCCAAAGGAGCGAACATAATCAGAGGTCGCAAAGGCCTTGTAATGTGTTGGTAGAGGCCACACATGGAGAGATTACAGTCCAAGTTCATCCCACAAAGGGTGAGGAAGCGACGACGAGTCTAGAGGGACTTAGCTACTAAAAACCAAGCATCAATTAGACTATAAATGGACTCGGAGGAGTGCCACAATGTTGCAGAGGCGAATCTACTAATCGTAAAGAAAGAGATGCAGATGCGAGGTAACGGATAGTAGGGCCATGGGTATGGCAGCACCATGATACCATAGAGGCGAGACTTTTGTGGAGTCATCGATCCTTTGCTCTCATGGAGGGAGAGTACCTGGTCGTGAAAAGGCCGAGGAGGTGGAGAATGCAGAGGTAAACTCCAAGTACCAAGACAAGGCTGAAGGGCAGAGGCCAGGGAACTTCGTAAGTCTAGTGTCAACGGGCTTCTCATCAAAATAGTCGAAAGTAGAAGACTTCAGGTTGATGCAACAGTGCTCGACTAAGGAATGAAGTAAGCAGTATGTGGTACTGTACCTTTGCTACTCAGAGTAGACAATTGAGATGATGGAGAAGACGATACAATCCTAGAGGCGACCAAAACTATTGGAGACTTGCTCCAAGTCGAGGAGAAATTTTGCTCTTTTCAAGCAAAACTTCTTGCATTCTATAAGTTCAATGGCAATGAGAAGGCAAATTGCAATAGCTAACTCAATACAATGAGTGCAGATACTTTGGGTGCTTCGGAAGTGTTGAGCAAAGAGCAGGCAAAGGCTAGTAACCAGCTCGATGCATAAAGTACAACCCTCGAGGAAGTGAGCGAAGTCAAGTAACCTTTGCCTTCTTAACTCTTAAGAGAATAGACAAAATCGAGTACCTCAGTTCTCTTATTTATCTAGAATAGGAGCTCTACACAGGTTTAAAGACCCTTAAAAAAAAACTTAGTAGAAGATAATAGTTGTTGAATCCTCACTAGTGGTAATCAGTGCTATCGAGAGTAGGCTATTCGCTTCATTTCCCAATGGAATATCAATAGAAAGCAGAAGTAAGACGAACCTATTTGGAGGTGACAACTAAGTATAAAAGGAATCGATGGGCAAATTTTGTAAAGGAAAGAACACAAAACTTTAAAGTTTGCGAGGTGATGCTCGTTAAAGCTCCAACAAGCATCTACCACCTTCAAGCAGTATAAGACGTTTGAAAGACTAGCACACAACAAGAAAGGTCTTTTCCTTTATCTGAAGGATTTATATGAACCAACAAGGATCAGCACAACTTAGTCAACCCTACATCAGAGTTAGAGTCATTGGCGAGTTAAAGCACCATGGCGGATCAAGGTTCAACTACTCAACAATAGTTGCTAAGAGCAATTGGGAGTCAAGAGACACGTTGCAGCTAAAGCAAAAGAATGAAGATTAAACAAAAGCAAGGAGATGCAGCATCCACAAAAGCTTTGATGAGGATGTCGAAGGAATAAGTGGGGGAGAATGTCATGGACAAAGTTGTAAATGGGTGTTAATATAATGCTCATGTATGTCCGTGTCTTTCGGGTTTGATCATGATTTGCACAGCATGTAAAGGGCTTGCAGTAGGCTTATTAGCTCCAATTTAGTTAGCTTTTATGGTCGTTTCAAGCTTATAAACGCAGGTTATGTACAGTCATCACGCAAAGGCAAAACTACCCAGAAATAGGCCATCCAGGCAACCATTTTGGGGGATTTCTATCTCCGCAAATGGTGTGGAATATAAGCTAATACAACATCCAAGAGCTACCCAGGTGGCATATGGCTAGATAGGCCATTGGGGTATTGTCTAAGGCTAGTTCGTTGCTTTGTTCCACAATAGTGACATGTGAGCACTTGCGAGGACCTTTGGACCACGACAGACCATCTTGGACCCTTTGTCGCGCGACCGTTCAAAGCTTGCGAAATCTATATTTGATTGCCTACCAAATGTTTGCTGAAATGATTGCTTGTGGATCCCGAGTTAAATGTTTTCTTTAACTCGTCTTCTCTTTTGTAGGTTCTTAAGGGACCATAAGAGGTTTCGGGAAGACTGACCCTTTGCTGATGAACACACAGAGGTGTCGCACTTATGGTCGTTTCAAGCTTATAAACGCAGGTTATGTACAGTCATCACGCAAAGGCAAAACTACCCAGAAATAGGCCATCCAGGCAACCATTTTGGGGGATTTCTATCTCCGCAAAATGGTGTGGAATATAAGCTAATACAACATCCAAGAGCTACCCAGGTGGCATATGGCTAGATAGGCCATTGGGGTATTGTCTAAGGCTAGTTCGTTGCTTTGTTCCACAATAGTGACATGTGAGCACTTGCGAGGACTTTGGACCACGACAGACCATCTTGGACCCTTTGTCGCGCGACCGTTCAAAGCTTGCGAAATCTATATTTGTAATTTGCATTGCCTACCAAATGTTTGCTGAAATGATTGCTTGTGGATCCCGAGTTAAATGTTTTCTTTAACTCGTCTTCTCTTTTGTAGGTTCTTAAGGGACCATAAGAGGTTTCGGGAAGACTGACCCTTTGCTGATGAACACACAGAGGTGTCGCACAACTTAGGAAAAACCAGCTAAGTCTGTGACAGTATTTCAGTACACCTGGGCATACCGACGATACAGTAAAATTACAAACAATAGCTCCAAAAAATTCTAAAAAATAGAAAAAGGTTGGATTAGGGTTTTTAAGTTGAAAATAATATAAATTTAGTATAATTTTAGCAAAAAAATCTAAATTAAAAAAGAATAGTGACATATATCTTTTCGAGCTTTGTAGAGCAACTTTATGATACTTACGAACATTCCTTCAGTATAATATATGAATGTTAGATTATTTTTAAAACAACTTAAATTTAAGAAACAATGAATCAAATAACCAATCAATGGATATACTTGATTTTACCACCAAAAAGAACGATGGGACTCTATAGGTGGTGGGGTTAAGGTCTTGATCCTATGCATTTGTATATCAATTTGATATATTTGTCAGATCCAATCCTAAAAATGATCTCACGACATAGTTTACTGATACATCATATGCCATTGATGCATCAATGTATTGATGGTCGTAGTATGACTAATTATCATCGTATTGCTGTTGGCCATAAGATTCTTCATAACAAATGGCTTTGAATACGATGAGATTCGCTCTGTGTTCTACGTCATGTAGGCTCTATCGCATCTGCTCAAAATTATGCACTACCTCCCCCTTCCCCTTTCATGTATAAACTTGACCAATACCTCGTTGAGCTCTATGATTTGAATCTTGAGTGTAATGTGTAAAATACTAATCATCGGTCTATGCACCACCTCAAATTGTATAGACGAACCATCAACTCCTCGGCATTACCACCATCATCGGTCAAGGCACTATTATCCATATCACCGTCATGTCTCTGGACCGAGTGGGTTGTTGAATACGATTAAGGTGTTTTATTGCCTGACTATTGCCTTCCCCTTTACCCTTACCTTTGTATATTAAGCGGACGACTGTGACGAACAAAAGGGTTTAAAATCCCTTTCCTATGGTTTAAACAATCAAATTAACCATTTGAAATAGGGCAATCTGGGCCCTTGATCATTAACGATCGAAATCCAACAGTTACCGACGAGGACAAACTCGGTATCGCTTGATATAGGTTCATGTAACGGGTATCGCTTGGTAGAGGATGGTCCTTATACTAGTCCCTTGTCGGACCAGTATGTTCCGCCCATACCGAGTGATACAACTCAATACGGTGAACCCTGCTTTAAAGTACAACAAATTTTTTGCAACATTCTTATATATCTTTAGGTGTATTTTTTCTTACTTTCTCAATACTAAATAATATTCTAAGAGTATAAAACACTCTACTCTTAACCGATTTGCCATTTACTGAAGCTAACATAACCACTTATGGTACGCATGCTTCCAAATTCAACACTACTTCTAATGCACAAGTTTTGAAAAATTAATTATGACAATTGTCCATGAGTCCATGTATAAATTTCTTGATTTAAACCATTCATTGTATGAATACAAGGATAGAACAGGTGTCAATAAGGTATTCTTACATTATATCAAGATCAACAATGTGAGGAAAAGAAAACACATTAGCCAACTTTACATTATGCCTGAAATTGAAATTTTTTTATTTTACTTCCAGGTGAGCCTGGACTGAATTTGCATGTAATGAAAGTTCATAGACATTCACTAACCTTTTAAAGCTAAAGCTCAGAATCAGGTACTGTTTAAGGTCTTCTCTTTACAAATGGATTATTCATCTATTACAATCTGTTGATAGTTGTAAAGAAAACCAGAAAACAAGTCCTGTACCAACTGAACTTAACTTGCCAACTAACGTCCATCAAGGAATCAATTTTTTGAGACATGGATGTTTTCAATAAAAATATTCTAAATGAAAATCTCTAACCTGATTGAGTACTGTCTTGAGATCTCTGCCCTTCTCAACAGTATCACGTCTTATCCTCCTTGCCAACCGTACATCAGCATCTGCAGGAAAGATCTACATGAATAAGAAGAGTCTAAATATAAAGAATGATATAAGTGAAATGGAAAAGTTCTTGTAAGGCTTACACTCAATGTCATACATCAATCATCGCTCGTATGATACATTATGCATGTAAATATTTGCATATAAAGGAAGATAACAAATATAACCTGTATCAACGAAGATCTTCATGTTCATCAATTCTCGAATACGTATATCATGGAATATTAAAATCCCTTCCAAGATTATTACATCTGAAGAATTGACCTGAAAAGAAAATTATGAAGTTTGGGTTTAATATATTGACAAGTTTAAATTTATTTGAAAAATAGAGAAAAGGTCATTTGTCAGAGATAAATAGAAAGGATATTATTTTTATCACAATTTATAGTATATATGATTTGAAGATAAATTTAGAAGATATTAGCAAGGTTTGTTGTGTCAACCTGTACTGTGTAGTACGTATCAATCTGATAGGGCATCGACACACGAACCACCCTATACCAGGCAGTCCATAACAAGGGACCTCGTATCGGGCGATACAAGGTCTGTACTAGGCAGAATGATCGAAATCCGATCATTACTAACCTATACCAGTTGGTAATGGGGATTTCGACCATTACCTATGAAGGGTTGGGATTTGTTGAATTCAAATGGTCCTTTTGACCGTTTGAACCATATCTAAGGGTTTTTAAACCCTTTCTACCCCCTCATATTCACTTCCCTCTCAAACTCTTCTACTCTCTCAATCTCCTTCTCACGCACATCTTTCTCTCACTCTTATATTTGCACTTTCTTAAACTCAATAAACCTATGATTTATAGATTGGATCAAGTTTGAGAAGTAATTTGGAGAATTAGTGCCTAGGAGGAAGAACACTCTAATTAAATGTATGCATTCTTGTTGTAGATTTTTGTTGATTTATGAGATGATTAAGCCTATTCTATGTTCTCAACGTCTAATATGTTGTTTGACATGTTTATGACAGTAGAATAGGGTTAATTAGGGAGAAATTAAGGCCTTTAATGCTGTGATTAGTGTGTTTAATGCTGATTTAATCAAAATTAAACACATATTGGGTGAAATCTCTGTATTTGTTACATATTACAGTGATAAATATGTTTGTGATGGTAGAAGAGATTTAAATTAGGTTTTAATTAAGTTTTCATAATACTATGATTAGTGATTTTAATGATAATTTAATAAAAAAATTAATCAATATTAGGTCAATTCAATGTATTTAATGCCTATTAGTGTGTTTGATATGTTTATAGCGATGAAAGAGGACTAATTAGGGAGTAATTAATTATGTTAATGATGTGATTGATGTATTTAATGATTATCTCATTGCAATTTAATCTACATTGTATAAATTTTATATATTTAATGTCTCTTAGGGTGTTTGACATATTTATAGTGGTAAATAGGGCTAACTAGAAATTAAGTTTTTTATACTGTAATTAATGTATTTTATGATGCGAAAGTAGCTTTGTTATGGCATTCTCCAACCCTCGCACCAATACATGCCACAATCGTACTTGTCTTAGGAGCTGTCTCGGATATGTGTGGTTCATAACGATCAAACTACGACCATCACCACATTGATGCACCAATGGCATACGGTGTATTAGTATACTTTCGTGGGATCAATTTCAAGATTCATATTATATTGATATATAGATACATAGGATCAAGGACGTCGATCTGTCGACCGTGAAGTCCCGTCATTCTTTTTTATGGTAGAATGAGGTATATCCATAGTAGTAATTTAAAAAGCACTAGGAGCTAAAAGGCGCCAAGGTCCCAAAACACCCGAGGCGCTAGGCGCTTGCCTGAGTGAAGCAAGGCGGTAGCGACAATGACAAAGAGAGGCAATAGAATCAGGCATAAGGTTAGGGGAAGTCGCGAGGAGGGGGAGGCTGATATGCGTGCAATCAAACCAACTAATCGGGCGCTTGCTGCCTCTCTCCACTGCCGCTGCTGCGATTGGTCACTTGGTTTAAATCAGGTGCTCACCTGAAGCGCCCAGCGCCAAGGCTCAGGCGACGCCTCTTTGATGCGCACTGCTTGGCCATTAAATGAGGCACTAGGGCCTCCATTCGCCTCGCCCTAGCACCTTTTTAAATCATTGATCCATTGATCGATCACCATTATTACTTTGTTTATTTAAAACTTAATGTTTAACTCAAAATTTAACAATTCAAATCATTTCTTTCTAGATAATTCAATATTGTTTCTTTCTAGACAATTCAAATCTAACAATTCAAATCATTCTTTTTAAATCACTGATCCATCGATCGATCCATTTATTACTTCATTCATTTCAATATTAATGTTTAACTCGAAATCTAACAATTCAAATCATTTCTTTCTAGATAATTCAATATCAAGGGAAGGATGGTCCGGAACATACCACAAAATTGCTTCTCAAAACCTAAAAATATATACCACTATTCTTTCCTAGTTTAGAATATTTTTGGTACAATTTTACTAAATTTACATTTAGTTCCAAATAAAAACCCTAATCTAAGTTTTTTTCTTATTTTTCATATATTTGTTAAGATTCTTTTGGGCCTTTTTCTATGCCATCGGCATGCCCTGCCGTAACAACACTTGACACACCGATATGAGGTGGCATGTACCATGTGGCCGGCCAGCCAGCATGCTGGTTCGGACCGATAAAGTGAACCTTGGATATTAGTCTATCTTGCTCCATTATTTAGAAGAAGAAAAAGCTTCAAAAAGTATCATGCATTGAATTTTATTTGAAGCTAACCAAGAAAATTAACTCAGTTTTGTTTAAAGGTAATCTAGGTCTATACTTTTAAAAGGACAAAGCTTTAGTTTTGCATGTGAAAATTCATGCAACAATTATAGATTCTTGCAAACTTGTACTGCAATAACTGTATTTACATGTGAAGTTGAATATAATATATGCATTGTATCAAGCATAATTAATATGTTAGATATACCTTTCGTGGTGGTAATTTGCTCTTGTTAGTTCTGAAATCATAATTTGGGATATCAACAGCCTGCCCATGCCTCAACTTCTCCATGCAGCAAAGCAAGTTTTCAGTGTCAAAAGCATCTGAACCAAGAAAGATACTATTGTAAAAATGACTGTTAGAGATACAAAATGAAGATGCATATCACTCAAATAGAGAAATATGCAAGATTAAGGACAATCATATACTGTTATCTAACTACATTTATGGATGTGTAGTAAATATATCCTTTATTAGCTCAGGAAGTGTCATCTTAAGTGAGACATATGCAGATATTTTAGGAGGCAAAAGTCTTGCAAGAAAAAAGAAAAGCTGATCCCAATTAAGTTGAGGGTTTAATTAACATTTTGAATATTTACTATCAAATGTTTTGAATCTTCTGATTATTTCATATAGTGTAATTTAGCACCATTCTGACAAATGAATACTGCAACTATGCTTAACCATATCTGGAAATTGTTTTAATATGGTATTTTGTGATTCATTTGCATAACAAATGACTCAAGGGGCTGAATGTGAGACATTTATTCTAGAACTTTATAGTCCATACAAGACTTGGTTGCATATTCAATACCAATACAGTTCTCTCGTTTAATATCTTAAAATTTGTTAAGCAGCTTCTTTTTCTTTTTGCAGGTAGATGTATTACATAAGTAATAAGAATGAAACATGACAAATTTGATTAATTTATGAAAAATTGGCCAAATAGTTGATAATAAAACAAAGGGATGTATATAACCATCTGCGGGCAATCAATCAGTGATTTATAATTTGAAGAATAAATTTTATTCATGTGATATAGACCATCATTATTAGAGACTTTTGGAACAATATCATAGTACCTGGATGGTCAAAGTTATATTCATGTACATGATTCAGCTTCTCTTCTGTCAAATCATAATAAAAAGATTCCTGCCATATCATGCCCACCCATGGATTAGTTACCACTTATATACTTTTATCTGTGCAAGACATTATGACCCAACAAAAACAAATCAGCCATATATAATGCACTTACATCAACTTCTCGAACAATAGTTATTAGTGTTCTGACAAGAAACACATCAGCTAACACACAGGAGCACATGAGCGAGCAAAAACTAACTATTCTACTTATGTAACTAATGGAGAATATGAACCTAACATTTTATTCTTCCTTAGAAAATGAAAAAATTGTTCCAAAATATCTGCAAACGTTTTAATTAAAATGAGCTAATCACCAAATCCACATGTAGAAGAGTTTTGGTGATAAAGATGAAGATCATAGTAATATGATAAATTTCTAAATTTTGAGACCTAGAACAATAATATGGATGGCTTATAGGCTTCATAAATTGCCTGTCCCTACTTGTTATAGTCCTTAGTCATGGCACCCTACAACTATTAAACACAAATGATATAATCTGCAAGTCATTAGATCCCTTACCAATACCATAATTGATTAGGAATGGAAAGACTAATTGTACATTAGGTATTTGGATCAGAATTTTGAGTGGATGGCCTGAATATGTAGGACTCAAACCAATTCACCTCATAGTTGGATTGGTTATTTGGTGACAAAGTGGGGTTTCGATCCGACAACACATAATGTAAAACATACAATATCCTATAATATCATGTGTTATATTGTAGAAAATCTCATGATTAAAGGATTCTGAATCCCATATTTAAGGGATTTTATAATCCCATTATTAAGGAAATGAATTAGAATGAAATATTGTATACAATCAATAGAATCAATTTCTTTAATTGTACAAATTGTAATCAGCTCATATATGTCTTCCTTTGTATATAGAAAAGATCAATGAATGAGCAAAATTATATTCTCATGTTCATGGTATCAGAGCTTGGTTCCTATAAGAATCATTTTTCTTCTTTCTTTCAGCCTTAATTGCTGAAAGTCTTTTCCCCTATTCTGTCAATCATAATAAAAAGATTCCTGCCATCATGCCCACCCATTGATTAGGTTTACCACACATCAGCCCATATATAATGCACTTACATCAACTTCTCGAACAATAGTTATTAGTGTTCTGACAAGAAACACATCAGCTAACACACAGGAGCACATGAGCGAGCAAAAAACTAACTATTCTACTTATGTAACTAATGGAGAATATGAACCTAACATTTTATTCTTCCTTAGAAAATGAAAAAATTGTTCCAAAATATCTGCAAAACGTTTTAATTAAAATGAGCTAATCACCAAATCCACATGTAGAAGAGTTTTGGTGATAAAAGATGAAGATCATAGTAAATATGATAAATTTCTAAATTTTGAGACCTAGAACAATAATATGGATGGCTTATAGGCTTCATAAATTGCCTGTCCCTACTTGTTATAGTCCTTAGTCATGGCACCCTACAACTATTAAACACAAATGATATAATCTGCAATGTCATTAGATCCCTTACCAATACCATAAATTGGATTAGGGAATGGAAAGACTAATTGTACATTAGGTAGTCAAATAAAGTATTCACCAAAATTATTGCGCATCGTAGTAAGGCAACTGTCATTGTGATCAAGTTTGCATGGTAGTAAGGCTTGTCATTGTGATCAAATTTGAAAGTCCAAATTAGAACCAAATTTTGGATCAGAATTTTGAGTGGATGGCCTGAATATGTAGGACTCAAACCAATTCACCTCATAGTTGGATTGGTTATTTGGTGACAAAGTGGGGTTTCGATCCGACAACACATAATGTAAAACATACAATATCCTATAATATCATGTGTTATATTGTAGAAAATCTCATGATTAAAGGATTCTGAATCCCATATTTAAGGGATTTTATAATCCCATTATTAAGGAAATGAATTAGTATCAAATCAGCATCAAATCAATTACTATCTAATTAAGAGATTCTCAATTATTATCATAATTAAGGGATTCTCAATCAGTCTCAAATCAGCCCGTATTCTAGGAAATGAATTAGAATGAAATATTGTATACAATCAATAGAATCAATTTCTTTAATTGTACAAATTGTAATCAGCTCATATATGTCTTCCTTTGTATATAGAAAAGATCAATGAATGAGCAAAATTATATTCTCATGTTCATGGTATCAGAGCTTGGTTCCTATAAGAATCATTTTTCTTCTTTCTTTCAGCCTTAATTGCTGAAAGTCTTTTCCCCTATTCTGTCATTCTATGGATCAGCCCCAACTATTTCTTCCTTGTTTGCTCGTGAGGAACCTACGCTACTATGTCTAGAGGAGTGAAGATGAAACTAATGCTTCCATCTCCGACAAACAACTTAGGTGACAATCCATCCTTGCTGATTACAAAACATAAACTGAACGAACAGAACTTTCTTCGTTGGTCTCAGTCCATAAAATTGTATATTCAAGGAAGAGGAAAGATTGGCTATTTGATTGGATCAACAATGGCACCTGCAGAGGATGATCCCAAGTTCGAAGTATGGGATTCTGAAAATTCCATGATCATATCATGGTTAATAAACTCTATGGAACCAGAAATTGGTCAACATATATGTTTTGACTAACAACAAAGGAGTTATTGGATACTATGGTCAAGACATATTCAGATATGGGGAATTCAACCTAAGTACATGAGATTATAAACTAGATTAGTATTACAAAATACTTTAATACCTTGAAGACACTTTGGCAAAAGCTTTATATTTTTTATGATTTTGAGTGATTTGTCTTGTAACTTGTTGTCTATTAGCAAACTCACAAAGGATTTGCATTATGTTGCTAAATTCTTTCCTTCTCATTGTGAATTTCAGGACCTGTATTCGGGGTAGATGATTGGCAGTGGTAAAGAGATTGAAGAACTTTATTATCTTGAAGATGACACTACTTGGAATGGACAGGCTTAATTGACAATAAATAGTAACACTCCTACTAGTAGTGAAATTATGTTGTGGTACTATAGAGTATAGACTAGGCCACCCAAGCTTTCCTTATTTGCAAAAGTTTTTACCTTCATTGTTAAGAAACAATAATAGTTCTCTATTTTAATGTGAAATTTGTCGATTTGCTATACACCATTGCACTATTTTTCCTTCTCAGCCTTACAAAGAATCCAAACTGACATTTTAGGTCCTTCTAAAGTGACAAATCTATCTGGAACCAAGTGGTTTATAACATTTATTGATGACCATACAAGGGTATGTTGGGTTTACCTCTTACAAGAAAAATTCGATGCTGAAAAAACTTTCAAGAACTTTCATGCCATGATCCAAAATCAATTTCAAACAAAAATACAAGTTTTGAGAACTAACAATGGTAGAGAATACTTTAATACCACTCTCAATTCCTACTTGTTAGGGTATGAAATAATCCACCCATCTTCATGTGTTGATAGCCTCCAACATAATGGTATTGCAAAATGAAAAAACAGACACCTACTTGAAATAGCACGCTCTCTGTTATCTACCACTTATGTTCCTAAATATCTTTGGGGAAATGTCATTCTTACTTCTTCATATTTGATTAATCAAATGCCTAACAAAATATTTAATTTTCAAACACCTCTTGATTATTTATCCTCCATTTATCCACATATGAAACTGTTTAACTCTCTTCTACCAAAAGGTATTTGGATGCATTGCTTTTGTCCATATTCATAACCATCATCAAAATAAACTTGAACCTCATGCATTAAAGTGCGTGTTCATTGGCTACTCTTCGATTCAAAAAGGTTACAAATATTATGATCCTATAACGAAAAAAATATTTATCACTATGGATGTCACATTCTTTGAAAAAAAATATATTTTTAAAAAATTCATCTTTAGGGAGAGAATTCTGCCCAAGAAGATTGTTTTGGGAGACTGTCTCTACCAATCCCTATTTTCTTGTAAGATTCATCTCCTACTTTCACTCTACTAAACCTACTAAGCCAACAACTAACTAGTCCTATTGATACTCCTGAATCCAAATCTCCAACACCACAACTCAAATCTCCAACACCATAATATGCTATTGGACAGTTTAGTTCAGGGGGAGATATTATTGTGATTGCACTTGAGCTTTGTGTGTATTCAAGGCAACAAAATCCAGAAAAGGTTGATGTTCACCCTCCTGAGTACTGCTAAGATGCTGAACCATAACAAATTTAGACATAGACACAACTCTATTCCTTCCTCAGATCTTGATGTTCCTATTGCCATTAGAAAAGGAATTAGATCTTGTATGATGCATCCTATATCTAAATATGTGTCCTATTATAGATTATCTCTAGCCTTTAAAGCTTTTCAATCTTATTTGTCTGGTTTAGAAATTATAAAAAACATACAGGATTCTCTATTAATTCCATAATAGAGAGAGGCAGTTATGGAGGAGATGAGAGCTCTTCAAAAGAATAATACTTGGAGTGTAGTGCATCAACTAAAGGGGAAGAATTTAATGGGATGTATTTGGGTGTTTATTGTTAAATAAAAGGCAGATGGTTCTATTGAAAAATTAACGTTCTTAATTTCGTACCATACCGGCGTTTTGAGCTTTGCTCGATACAGTACGGTATGGGTGTACCAAGCGGTATGCCAAGGTGTACCGCTCAGTGTACATATATGTATGTATATGTATATATGTATATATATATATATGTATATGTATATGTATATATATATGTATATATATAATATATAATATAAAAAATAGTATAAATATTAAGAGAAAGGAGCGTACATTGCCTTGCGACGTTGCCTCCTTTTCTTCTCCTCGTTCTGTCAGATGAGGAGAAGACATGGTCTTCTCCTCATCTGCGACGTTCGACAAAGAGGTCGAAGGCCGTAAATGTCTCCGAAGAACGCGATGAAGGTCGTAGCCTCTCCGTTACCTCCTGGATCGAGATCGTCGAGGGAGGGCGGCACCGGATTGAGAAATGTCGAGATTCTCCCGATTCTTCTCCCTCTTCTTCAAGCGTTTTCTCCCTCTTCTCCCTTGACACTTCTTCTTCCCTCACTGCAGCCAAGCTAATACCATTCTGTAGCGGGCGACAACGGTCGAAATGGACCGTTACCGACCTGTTTCGACGATAACGATTGAAATATCAACTGTTACCACCCGATACAACCCCGTATCGTCCGAGACGGGGCTAGATCAACAGTACCGCCCGGTAGCGAGCAGTCCATGTACCAGTCTGTTGGTGGACCTGTCATACCGGGTGGTATCATTCGAAATTAAAATCGTTGTGAAAAATACAAAGCCAAATTGGTTGTAAAAGGATTTACTCAAATATATAGTATTAAATATTGACTATTAAGAATCATTTGCTCCGGTTTCAAAACTAAATACTATTCGAGTATTGTTATCTCTTGCAGCTAATTTTGAATGGCCTTTTCATCAATTAAATGTGAAAAATATCTTTCTCAATGGAGACCTAGAGGAAGAAGTATACATGGATCTACCATCTAGTTTTGAGAATTTGTATAGCTCAAATAAAGTGTGCAAGCTAAAAATATCTTTTTATGGTCTCAAGCAATCACCACATGGATGGTTTGAGAGCTTCACAAGGTCAGTTCATGGTCATGGTTGCACTCAAAGTCACTCGGTCCATTTAATGTTCTATAAACACTCAAATAAAGGAGATATTGCTATTCTTATAGTTTATGTGGACAATATTATCCTAACAGGTAATGATATCTCCGAAATGAAAAAATTGAAGCATATCCTAGACAAAGAGATTGAAATTAAAGATCTTGGACAGCTAAAATATTTCTTGGGCATGGACATAACGAGATTAAAGAATGGGATATTTATTTCACAAAGAAAATACACCCTAAACCTTTTGAAAGAAACAAGGGATGCTTGGTTGTAAACCTATAGACAATCCAATAAATCTTAATCATAAATTGGGACATCCTTCTCAAAGAGCCATGGTAGGTGCAATAAAATATTAGAGATTGATAGGTAAGTTGATTTACCTATCTCATACTCGCCCAGACTTAGCATTTGCAATGAGTCAATATATGCATTCACCACATAGAGAACATTTAGAGGCAATATATAGGATCCTTAGATATATGAAAAGGACTCCAAGCAAGGAATTATTATTCAAAGAGGACAATCATATGAGAATTGGGGCCTTCACTAATGCTGATTGGGCAGGATCAATAAGTGATAGGAGATCAACTTCAGGATATTGTATATTTGTTGGAGGTAATTTGGTGACTTGGAGGAGCGAGAAGCAAACAGTTATTCCTAAAAGGAGTATTGAAGTAGAGTTCAGAGCAGTAGCACAAGGTATTTGTGAACTCTTATTAGCTAAAAATTCTTCTAAAAGAATTACAAATACCCATTAAAACTCCTATGAGACTATATTGTGATAATATGGCAACTATCAACATTGCTCATAATCCAGTGCACCATAATAGAACAAAGTATTGTCATGGACAAAACTATAAACGGGGTGTTTGATGTAATGCTCATGTATGTCTGTGCTTGATGTAAAGGGTGGATAGTATGCTTAGCAGCCCTATTTTCTTTGGTTTTGGTGGTCATCTTAGGTTTGCAAACAAAGGTTGTGTCATGTGGGTACTTATGGGGATTTCAGTCTGTAGTGGACCATTTTGGATCCTTTGTTATGCGACCGTTCAGAGCTAGTAAGTCTATTTGTAATTTGCATTGGTTATGAAGTATTTGCTGAAATGATTGCCTGTGGATCCCGAGTGAAACGTTTTTTCTAACTCCTTTTTTCTTTTGTAGGTCCTAAGGGACCATAGGAGGTTTCGGGGAGGCTGACCTTTACAGAGGGACATGTATCGGTGTCGCACGACTTAGGCAAAACCAACTAAGTGTGTAATACTATGTTAAAGTAGAACGATATTTCATAAAAAAGAAAATTAAAGAAGGAATTGTTTGTATGGCTTACATTTCTATAGAGAAGCAATTAGCAGACATTTTTACCAAAATGCTTTAAAGATCTTATGAGGATCTAACTAGTAAGCTGGGAATGATTAACATCTTCAAGCCAACTTGAGGGGGAGTATAGAAGACCCCATGATCAAAGGATTCTAAATTTCATAATTAAGGAACTGAATTAGTATCAAATCAGTATCAAGTCAATTAGTATCATAATTAACGGATTCTCAATCAATATCAAATCAACCCATATTAATAGGAAATGAATTAGAATAAAATATTGTATAGAAACAATTTCCTTACTTGTATATGTTGTACTCAGCCTATATATGTCTTCCTTTGTCTACAAAAATAAATGAGAAAGATTATATTCTCTTATGTTTATATATATTTACTAATATTAATATCTAAGATTTTTAATTTCATACCATACCAACGTGCCAAGCTTTGCTTGATACGGTACAGCACGGGCATACCGAGCGGTATGCCAAGGTGTACCGCTCGAGATATATGTATATATATATATATGTATGCATATATGTATATATGTATGTATAGATATGTATGTATAGATATGTATATATATATATATATGTATATATGTATATATGTATATATATGTATATATATATATATATATATATATATATATATATATATGTATATATATGTATTTATATATGTATATGTATATATATACAATAATAATAATAATAATAATAAAAGGAGGTGTACGTTGCCTCGACGACGTCACCTCCTTTTCTTCTCCTCATTGCGTCAGATGAGGAGAAGACGTGGTCTTCTTCTCGTATGCGACATTCGGCGAAGACGTCGAAGGCCACAAACGTCTCCAAAGAACACGGCAAAGGCCATGGGCATCTTCAGCCTTTGACAAAGAATGCGGCGAAGAAGAAGCCGAGACGCCACCTCTCCGTTATCTCCGGGGTCGGGATTATCGAGGGAGGGTGGCGTTGGATCGGGAAGCGTCAAGATTCTCTTGCTTCTCCCTCTTCTTCGAGCGCCTTCTCCCTCTTCTCCCTCAACGCTTCTTCTTCCTTCACTATAGCCAGGCTGATCTCGCCCGATACAGGGCTAGATCAACGGTACCACCTGGTAGCGAGTGGTCTGCGTACCAGTTTGCTTGCGGACCGGTACGTACTACCCGATACAGACAGTATCATTTGAAGTTAAAATTCTTGTTAATATCTACAAGGCATGGTTTGACATTGTGAGTATTGAACTCGAGTCAATCCTCACTTGGACAGATACGAGTCTCTTACATAACAAAATTCTGAGATATGAAATGTTGCACATGGCATGGAATTTTTTTTAAGATTTGAGCATAAACATGGTTGAGAGGCATGTACGGCAGTTCATGCCATCAACCCATTAGGCCATCAAACCAGTATGTACCACTTGATAATCCGGACGAAATAAAGAACCATGATATAAGGACTGGTACACCAATTCCTTTTAGGAAACTTAAATTCAAAATCAATTCACTCATGTGATAGAGGGTGATGCTCCCAGGCAGGGTTTTTAATTTTGAATAATACTGCCCGATACGGGCAGTACGTATTGGTCTGACAGCATACCGGTACGCGGACCGCCTGCTACTGGGCAAAACACTCAATATCGCCCTGTATCAGATGATACAAGGGTATATCGGACGATAACGGCCGAAATTTCAACCGTTACCGCCCGACACAACTCGGTAACGGTCGATTTTGATCGTTACCAATCTGTAGCAGTGTTCCAATAGTCAAAATGACCGTTGGAGCCCTTTTTCATGGGTTTTTAAACTCATCTTCTCCTCTATTGTATTCCATTTCACTCTCACACTTTTTTAAACTACCTCAAACTTATTTTTTTCTCACATTTATACTCCTAAACTCTAAAAAGTAACGATTTGTGAATTGACAATTCAAATGATTTTTCTATAAATATTTCAATATTTATAGAAGAGCAATCCGTAACGGACCGAAATACGAACCATGCACAAGACTATTTCTCAAAGTCCGAAAAAGATATATGATACTATTCTTACCTAATTTACATTGGTTTTGCTAAACTTATACTATTACTATATTTATTTCTAACTTAAAAACTCTATCTTAACTTCTTTTTTTTCAGGTATTTTCGGAGAATTTTACGCCTAAATTAGGTGTATCACTCGGTACGCCCTGGTGTGCCACTCGATACGCCTTGGTGTACCGCTCGGTACACAGTACAGTATCGTACCATATCGAGCGAAGCTTGAAACTCCGGGACGGTATGAAATTTCAATCATTGCTCCTTGGTACCTAGGTGACAAAGGTTCTAGTCATATATAGTCTCTCGAGAAGAGTGGGTCCAAGTCGTAAAGACAATCTCACTCCTTGCAAGAGTATGTCTGTGAACATCAACCCTTCCTAGATTCTACATCTTTTAGGAGCCTGATATATTGGGTTGCCCTCTTTTTACTTCTCTCACTTGATTGTTATCCATTCATCAATGGAAATGATTTCCTCTCCATAGCCCTTGCTTGCCAATTTCTTTGTTCCTAATAGGAAAATTCTTCTTCTCTTATTACTCGCCACCATTAATTGTGTTTTGTAATTGTCTCATCTGAAGGTTCTTACTCAGCCAACCAAGGACCTGCCTCTTTAATTGGGCTTGTAGTGGACCAAGATTATTCATATATTGGTTTGCTACTCATCTACTGTGTTACATTGAAGATAACAAGTCCCTACTACCAGTTTTGGTAGACTACTAGACTGGTACTGGTGCACTAGATGGTATATCAACCTATGCCGCTTGGTATTAGGCAAAAGATGAAAAGAATATTAAAAAATTAAATATGGATTGTTACCAGACCATACCGGTGCTAGCTTGGACTAATAAAAATCGGTGGGCCCAGTGAGTGCCAAGCGCTATTTGAAATTATGCCTATAATAACCAGATGTTATCTTTTTCATAAACAATATGATTACATGTTAGAGAGTTTCAAACGGCTCCAATACACTATAAGAAAAGCAACCAAATTATGTGTATCATTCGTTAGTTTAGGGCCTCATATAACAAGCCAAGACATAATTTTCATTGACAATCACACTATATTATCATAAACAGATCAATTTACAACTGAAATAATTAATGAAATTTGGAATGAAGTAAAACCAAGGATTAAAATAGCAACCCATACCAGATTCTCACCTGTTGGGAAATTAGTATACCATAAAATGCAAATGGAAAAAAGGAGTTGCTTTGTGCTCAAAAGAAGACAATTCTACGTTTAGCAAGGCCAGTCTGGTGTGTCCTTTTAAGATAAATTAATTCTAGTACTCTGATTTTTAATTGAATAACCACAAAATTTCAAAGAAGCTACATCTGGTATGTTAATTCTATCCAAATTTGGGTTATCTAGATGATGGTTCGGACTGGAATGCCACCTGGTATGGGCAAAATTCTGAGAGATGGAATTCCATGTGACAAACTTCACAAATGAGATGCAAGAATGCTGCAAAAATTTATTACCCAGGTTTCTGTAAGCCTCCAAAGCAGCAATGAGATGCAAAAATTTATTTCCCAGGTTTCCCAGCTATATTCTCATACTGTGAAGAATATAGCTAAATGTTCTCCTAAGTCTACAGAAAAGATAAATTTATATACTGAATTAACATGCCTGGTCTCTTTTATTAATCCTAATCAAATTAACTCCACAAACAGTAAAGCAGAAATTTGCAGATTATAACTATGCCCACCTGATTGACAACAACAACTCGTTGATCATGAAGTTGCTCGATGATCATATCACAGACAGCAGTCTTTCCGGCAGCTGCTCCGCCAGCAACACCTGTATTTATCGTAAATGTAACTTTAGAAACATAAAGAGATCAAATAGCTCAGCTCACAGCACTTCATAGTGAAAATTTATTTATTAGATTTAAAATATCATGAGCAAGGAATGATGTTTTGTTTCGTGGACCGGTATGAAATGAGCGGTACATGCCGGTCCAGGCGTCAACTGGTTCGTGGACCACCATATGTCCGATCTGCCCATATAAAAAAGAAACTTCCCTAACCCTAATCACTTCTCAGTTCTCATGCACGCAGCCTCCGCTTCTCACGTAGCCGTGACCTCTGCTTCTCACGCAGATCACGACCTCACTGCAATAGTTGCACACGATGACCTCTGCTCCGCCTCTCATGCACACCGCCTCCACTCCTTGCCACAACCATCCTCCGCTTCTCACGGCCACGACCTCGCCACACACGGCGACCTTCACTTACCGCAACCACGCTGCACACTGCCGCCATGCATGACCTTTGCCCTAATTGCTTTTCATGTATACCTCTTCTCCTCTTTCTCTTCCTCCTCTTCTTCCTCTTCCTCCACTCTTCTTCTTTCCTCCTCCCTCCTCTTCCTCTACCAACCCTTCTTCTTCTCCTTTTTCTTCCTCCCTGAAACACCCGATGTACCGACACGTGGTACACAAGTATTGACCAGTATATACTAGTTCGACCATATCCTCAAAAAGAGTTCGGTACCCGAAACAGCGATCCTTGATCATGAGAACTCGAGCCTTACTAGAAAAAGAATATTAGAGTGCAAATTATAATTTTTGTTAGGAAACTAAAGGAGATTGCTAAGAAAAACTAATACAAACTAAAATTTTGTCATTCCATGGGCAAACTTGTATCTTAAATTATCTAATGTGAATTAATCACAAATAACATTAGTAAATAGGGCCCACAAACCCAGGGATTTAACAATACTTGTCTGGGAGATATTAGCTTTTGGCTGAGCATGGAAATTATGTGCCAACTATTACATCAAGACACTACTAATAAAGATAATAAAAGATGAGGTTTAGAACTTATACAAGAATAATATTGATATTATATGGGCTATGATGGCTAATAAGATTAGAAGTATGACAAAAGAAATTATTAGGAATCTAAAGGTAGAGGAAATAAGATTATGAGTCACATTATGAAACTTTAGAAAAGAATTTATACCAAGAAGATCAATAATAAAAATTATTTCATTAAGATAATTAATAAAAAAATATAGAGAGAAAAGAAAATTTGCATATGGTTTTAGAGACCTTTCCAAGAGTTTTGCTATAGTGGATTCTAGAAAAAAAAAAGGTATATCTACTATATATCGATGTTATAAAAGATATATATTAGTATAGTTCCTATTATTAAAAGTATATTGAGTTTTCTATTAGTACAGAATTACATTAAGGATTTGCATTGAGTCCTTGGCTTTTCACATTGGTATTGAACAAACTTATTAATCATATATAGGATAGACCTACTTGCTTATGATAGTTGATGAGAATTTAAATGAAACTAATTCAAACTTGAGTTATAGAAAAAAATTAGAAACTAAAGATTTTTAATTAAGTAGTAATAAGAATAATTATATAATATACAATTTTAATAATATTAAGAGTAGACCTAACTCCTAAGAATATTGTTAAGTCAGATGGATAAGAAGTTCTATAAGTAAAAGTTTTAAATATCCTAAATCGATTATCCAACAAGATAAAAAATTTAATGAAGATATTATTTATCAAGTCGTGAGAGCAATTAAACCTACTATATGATATACAACTTCAAAGGTTCAGGGACCCGATCCTTTGGCTTTGGAGACCCACCATTCAATTTGGTGGAAGAAGCAAGTATATATTAATGTTATGTTGATAATTTATTTTGCTCAAATCTTAAAATTTCAACACCTAATCCAACATGTCAACTTTTTTCTTTGTAAGTGATTTAATGATTTAAGATCAATGAAAGCAACTTTCCTAAACTAAGGACCATGTGATAAAATTCTTCCTCGACAGATCTGAAATGATAAGAATTTCTTTAATGGAATTAGCTTAGGATTTACATAATATCTTCATTTAGAGCCCATTCCCTAGTTAATTTGGGGCTCAATCCACAGATCAAGCCTTGAACCTTGTGGATCTAAGCTAGATTCATGAGGATAAAGGCTTCATCCTTGTGGATAGATAAGAAAGGATCTAGCCTAGATCTAGGCTTGAACTTTAGAGAAACAGCCTGGAAGCACATGGATTTACGTTTATTCTTAGCAGATCAGCCTAGACCCCTTTGGATTTCGCCTAGATTTAAATGAATATACCTTTAATCTTCATAGATCAAGGCTGCATTATCATAGATCAAGCCTAGATTTGTAGATATGACAAGTAAATCTGAATGGATCAAGCCTATATCCTTGAGAGTCAACCTAGATCTGCATAAATGCTGCCTAGATTCTTAAGTTTTGAGGCTTGATCTTTGTGGACATAACTTCAATTTTGAAAATAAATATAAATCTTATGATTTGTGTATTTGATCATCCGATTACACAATTAATAATTTTTTGTAGGAAAATGACCCAAAGCAATAAAGTTTTCATCCAGCATGATAGCACGTTAATCAAGAAGAGCATTGCCATCATTCATAATGCGTCCAATGTGACTATATTGGTCAAGATATAAAAAATAACTCCAATTGAACCAACAGCTGGCTGAGGAAATTCTTGGCATAACGAAATGCACAAAAGATGCCATGGGAAATCAAACAGGCCTATGGAGCAAACTAGATGCCTGAAGAGCAGCACCATTGGATCACAAAGATGAGCAAAATATAAATTTGTTGTAACAACATGTCCATCCCAAGGATCACCATTATCAATATTGATGGTGGGTAGAGAAATATTACCTAGTTTCCCAACATGACTAAATACATGAAAGTTAAATAGAGGAATATTACATGGATCACCATTAACGTGTAAGGTTGACTAAATACCTAGATCACCATCAACATGTCCATCACATGGATCACCGTCAACTATGACTACATTGGTTGAGCAGAGGAACATTACTTGGTTTTCCGACATGACTAAATACATGAAAGTGCCTCGAGAAATCAAATGGGTTTTTAAAAGCAAAGTTGGATGTTCAAAATGTCCTAGGGCTATAAAGCCTAGATGGACCTCAATAGATGAGCTTCTATGCTACCCATCTATGATTCAATATAAAGTTCGAGAAAACGATGTTGAGAAAGGCCTTAGCTAGCATGAAGTGGCACAAACAAGCTAGGTAGAAGTGACAGTGTATGCGACAGCCTGGAGCCAGGGGCATACAAGGTTTTTGAGCTCTTCAAGGAAATAAATGCCTAACACAATCAATTTTGATCCCATGACATTCCCCACTTACCGAGCACAACAAATAAGGATCAATAACGTTTATATGAAAGAGAAAAAGAAGGGACATAACAAAGGCATTAGCAAAGTGCTTCAACTTCAACCATATTCCTACATTTACAGACCTTGACTACTAAGCCATGGTTCTCCCAATCAAAAAACATGATCTTTGGATACAACCTTCAACTTCATATAAGATTCCTACTAAGTATCTTAATAAGAAAGTCAAGGAAATCCAAGATTCGAACAAGTCATTTAAGAAATAGTGAGATCCATATAGAGTGACCCTCATGTGACAACTAGCCCTGTCTTATCACGATCAGAATTGTTAGCTTCCTGCTTTATTGTAACAGAAGTCATCTTCACAAGTCAATTTATGCATCAGACGAAATTCATGATAGATAATATATTCATGGCCTAATAATAACTTCGGTTGATTAAGTTAGGGAGCACTATGTTTGATAATGACACATTTTAAGAAGATCAATGAATGACCGATGAACATGTGAGTAGTATTTTTTCACCATAGACAGCTCATCTTATTGACCTCATAATAAAGGACATTTTAATGTTAGGATGAAGAGAAAACATGCAGAATAGATTGAAGGGAAGATAAATAAGCTTCACACCAAAGAAAAACACATAAGGGCTACAGATGTACCACCCAAAGAATCTACTAGGGAGACACTGTTTTGGACTTTTGGGAACTCATAACTCTAAGGAATCGACCAAAGAATTACAGAGTTATATAAGAAGGACAAGATCTTTTAAGAAACAATACTCACATTCAAACCACTCTATACCTTTAAGGCCAAGTATTGGTGATTAATCTTCACCATTTTCAAGATCAAAATAAATAAAAGCTAATTAAAGATTTGTTCAATAACTAAAAGCCAACTAGGAACTCCGAAAGAGAAGAAAAACTCTCTTCCACCGGGGCAGCCATTAAGACCTTTGTAGAGAGAACTAAATATAGCTTTCTCTGGAAAAATTCTTACTGAATTCCATAAAGTGCTTGGATTTCTAGCTCAATAAGCTTTCCAATGATATATAATTATCATAAATATCTCAGAGTTCATCTCAAAAATAAATATTAAATGAGTACTAAATTATGGTTTATTAGAAAACTAAGAGACTAGTGTAATTATCTAGACCTCTTGATTCTAAATATGGAGAAATTCCTGTGTGAATCTACCTAGTTGAAAAAGACTCGTCCTTGAGTCCTAACTATTGTTCTCACAATGGTAAAGTGAAAGATCAGCAATACTGAAAATATTTGAGATACCATAATTAACTATCGGGAAGATCAATCTTGTATGCATTGATACCATTATGTTGTAGAACTTTGAAAGCATCATTAGCTCTAGAATGAAGTTTACTATATTTCCCTTGAGGAAACCTTTCCTTTTGAATATGAATCCAGACTAAGTCTCCTTGAAATTTGATCTTGTCTTTGCTTAAGTAGTATGTTGTATTACTTATATACTTCTCTTTGCTTAAGAATCTTGTCTCAAACTTTCATACAACTTTTTTATGACCTTTACTCATTCTTCTGCATCTCTACTAAAATGATGAGTATCAGGAAGAGAGATCAAGTCCTTTGGACTTATGGGATTTTGCCCATACACTAACTTCAAAAAGGCTACAACCAGTATTTTGAATAGTTGACTGAATTTGAGCCAAAATAAGATCTCATTGATGAATGTTTTTGTCTATGTAGCTTCTTCAAATATTTTTCAAACTGCGATTGATAACTTCAGCATAACCATCAGTTTGGAAATTATAAAAAGGATCCAAAAGAAGATTTGTTTGTAATTTCTTCTAAATAGTACGCAAAAAGTTATTCAAGAATTTTGGATCTCTATAAACAACAATAGATTTAGAAATATCATGAAGTTTCACAATTTTACGAAAATATAAGTTAGCAACACAAGATGCATGATGATAGATTCTCTTAAGGAGCATTAAGGAATACATCGACGATTAGCATTAAAAAGAAAATCATCATGAAGGAAGAATTGATTTTCACTGCTATTTTCACACTTTTCCAAATTTTCTGAAACAAGGATCTTCCTTGTAAAGGTTTTTCTAGGATTTTAAACCCTACAGCCTTTACTTGCAACTGAATAAGTAAGAAATATTTTCTGCTTTAAGCATCAGCAATAATATCTTCAATACCATACTTATGTTTAATAAAAAAATTATAGGCTTGCAAAAACTCAATTCACATATCACATCGCCTACTAATTTTTTTTTATTATTAAGATATTTTAAAGCTTCATAATCGGAATAAAGCACAAATTGGTTTGCCAATAAGTAATTATTCTAATAATTTAAAACTCAATAGATCACATAAAATTCCTTATTTAGTAGATTAGGAAGACACCCTTGATCCTAAGCGATAAAAGTCATATCTCTATATCATTGATCGAAAATGGAACACCTAAATGTTCAAGGACATTTGTATGACATGTAAGAAAATTTGTATTTCTCAATACTCGACACAAGCATACTTGTCGTAACCCCCCTTACCGTAGCAACTTACTACCTCATTTATAATCAATGATGAGGTCAAAATAATATTGTTTTCCTTATTAGTAGTGCAAAGCATATTAATATTAAATGTCATGTGAGTAGTACTAATCATGGTTCTATGTTTCACCTAAAGCAATACATATCAAGAGGTAGGTATTACTCCAATGGACTATCGGGTTAGCGGAATGGACCGCAACATGTGCCGCCCAACACTATGCATAGTCAAATCATAAAAATATTCTAAGGCATATGCCAATGTACCATGTGTCAATACACCAACACTTACAAACCAGTGCCAGCCTAAACAAGGACCAATGTAGGTTTTATACCCAAAACGTCATATTGTGTTATTAATTATAATCTTACCCAGG